>JALPQI010001224.1:0-134138 GCA_025490895.1 Thaumatotibia leucotreta | reverse complement strand
GAGCCGTACCAGGAATCAGATAAAAATCAACATGATTACCTTGCACATTTATAAAAAAAAGTTAAAGTGTATTTTTTGCGATAGTTTTATAAATAAAGTACTTTTTTTATGTAGCAGGTATTAGATATACCAAAAACTAAAAAAAAAAAATATTTTGGCTTCAGGAATATGCTGTTAAACATTTTCTCGTTCCTCACGGGCACATTGTATATTATATCATCATCTAGTACCCAAATCACAAGCCTTAATTGAACTTACCGTGGGACCAGGACAATTTCTGTAAGATATCCCAAGATATTTATTTAATTTTATTAATTTACTGCTCAAATTGTTTTGTTTGAGCATTAAATAAATACATTGTCAGTCGCCCACAGACCGCGAACCCTGTAAAGTGTTCGAAACGGAATGAAGTTAAAGTTAGTTAATATACGCGAGTTTATCCGTTTTCATAGTTTTATTTCATGGGTCATTTGCAGAAAAAGTGTACCTTTTAATTTTTTTTATACATCATTTTACTCGGCATTTTACTCGTGTGTACTTTTCAGTTATGAAACAAAAAAGTATGTCCTTAATGTCACGAAAATAAGTATGTAAATTGAGATTACTCAGTTTAGTTACTCCCATACTAAATGTATGAAACGAAATGTAACGAAACTGATAAAAAAATCTCAAATTTGTTAAGGAATTTTTCATATTTTTAGTATGGGAGCAACTAAACTGAGAAATCTCAATTTACATACTTATTTTCGTGACATTAAAAGGTACACTTTTTCTGCGAATGACCCTCATTTGTTTTGTTTGTGTTTCCAGCTGGCTGTGCGCGTACATGGCGCAGATGAACCCCCTGATCGGGCCCAGACTCAGCAACGAGACCCTCATCTGGATCGCGCGCAAATGGGTAACTACCCTCCCCTCCCCTCCCTTCCATTCCACTCATTAGCTAGTTTCGTGGGAAGAGATCCAAAAACTTTTTATGTAGCTGTAGGTCAATCACGTTTTTCAAACTAAGTAATCAAAAAAAAGGAGGAGCATACTCAGAACAACGAGCTCTTTTAATCTAGGAAAAGGTCTTAAAATTTTCTATCTTTTTACGTACCGTAAAACCGCCTAACTATAGTCCAAACGTTCCCAACTATGGTCCAAAACTTAATCGAATATCTTCTTTAGGTGTAATTGTTATATCAGTTGTGCTATTCATAGGCGAAAACTATTCATTAATAATAAAAAAATACTTGGACAAAGCCAAAAAGAAGACTGGGATTGATTCTTATTTTCGAGCGGAAATTGTGCACCATATTTGCAGTTTTGGACCATAGTCGGGTGGTTTTACGGTACTTTCCATTTTGTAACCGTAGTCGGGTGGTTTTACGGTACTTTCCATTTTGTAACCGCTGTACTGTTTGAAAAATGGTTGCAAAACGGAAAACATAAAAACTGGCCAAGAGCATGTCGGGCCATGCTCAGTGTAAGGTTCCGAAGCTATTCAAAAACGGCTGGGGCGATTTCGAAATAGTTTTATTTTAAAGTATTCTATAAGCTCACTTCATTCAGGATTTTTTTCATATTTTTGGACCTATGGATCAAAAATTAGGGGGGGGGGGGGACAATTTTTTCTTCTGGAGCGATTATCTCCGATTTCTTTTAAGACCCTTATTATTTTTATGAGACCTATTCAATGATACCCTACACATGCATTACAGCAAATAAAAAAATCATCCCCACTTCACTAGTTGGGGGCCCGAATTTTTTTTTTTCTTTCTAGTTTTGATTGTACCATTTTATTGGTATGAATTAATATGTATACCTGTACCAAATTCAGATGTATAGTATTAACGGCCACTGAGCTATGCTGCGGACAGACGGACATGGCGAAACTATAAGGGTTCCGTTTTTGCCATTTTGGCTAAAGAACCCTAAAAACGACTCATTTTTTGTCTTAGTAGGATCGAAAGAACTCGTCACTCATGATTCTGAGTTTCTGAGTAGGTAGGTATATGATATGACCAAGATTAAAATTACCAATTTTTGGATCTCTTCTCGCGAAAGTGCCCCTCTACATCTTAGAATATCACATGATCAGCGTATTACTGCTGGACGTAAGCTTCTTCTGTACAGGCCATGTACAGTCAGGTTAAAAGATATACAGGGTGCTCACGAGGAAACCGCAAGATTTTAACTATGCATTCTAGACATCAAAATAATAAAAATATATGAGACCTAATGTCAAATTCCACAAAACATTTTTTTTTTTTAGACTTTGAATACTTTTTAACATTTCCAATACTTTTTTATCATAACAACAATTTGATAATTTTTTTTTTTTAATTTTTTTTAGGAACAGGTTTTTTCGTCAAGTCTATTCTTATTTTTTGATTGTCAGGCAAAAGGTGTGGTAATATTAGAACACATTGTGGTAGCATTGTAATCAAAAAAAAGTTTTATGACGAGTTACATCGAAAAACTTTTTCCGAAAAAAGGTTAATTATCTCTGGAACCAAGCCGAATCCAGGAAATTGTATGTAACATTAAATACTCTAAATATGCTCAGGAATTCCGCATTAAAATCTTGCGGGTTCCTCGCAAGCACCCTGTATATGCATGCAAAAGTTCCGAAAATATGTATACATATGTAATTATGTAACCCCCATTACTATAATCTTTTTGCTGGTGGTAGGACCTAGTGCAGGGTCCGCCCGGATAGCTACCACCGTCTTACCGGTTAACCTGCCGCTAAATAATTAGTACTGTGTTCCGGTTTGGGGGTAAGATAGCCGGTGTAATTACTGGCATAGAGGCAATCCATCTAAGACCTCGGGGTAGGCAACGCGTAGGCGATTTTTTGATGCTTTCCATCAGGTGGGCTGAGAGCTCAGTTGTCTACCCTACCTTCGTCACATGATAAAAAAAATAGGCGATCTTTCCTATAATTGTATTTTATGCAACCCTTGTTTAAGAGAGGTCAAAAAAGGTGAGTGGCGTGGGTAACAATTTGAGGCGAAGCCGAAAATTGTTATTAAAGACGCCACGAGCATTTTTTGACTCAGTTAAACAATGTTGCATACAATACTTTTTCTACGACCATACACTTGTTTTCAAATAAAATTGTAAATTTGAGAAATATTTTTAGTCAAACACAATTTTATTAATCATCAAGGTCGGGCGTGAGACGTCAAAATTTAAAAAAAAAGCTCCTATATGGTTTACTGTTCATCAGAAATGACATTTAAAATTAGGTTGGCAGCCATGTATTTCATTAAGTCTTGTATACACGCGTCTTAAAATGCAAAAACGCACTGCGTGTAAACCCGAATGCGTTTATAGGGAATTGACAATATTATAGACTTATTATCTTGACATTTGTAAGGTAGGGCCTTAAAGGTGTGTTCACGACCATGTAAATGACAAATAAAAGTACGGGAGTAGAAAAATATTTTAATAATATACTTCAAATCAGCAGCAGCATTATTTTCTATGAAAAATTCCGTTGGACCCGTATTCTTTGACCGCGTGTGTATTATAGAACTGCACCAACTGCACGTGATTATAGACAAGCACACGTTGCCCCGTGGCCTCCTGGACTCCGATAACCCCGCCCGCTTGTACTCTGCACCTGTGTCTAATTACTGTCATTACGATAAAAGTCTGGTCATTTCATCAGTGTAATCAGGCATGAGGAAATATAAGTAACATACTTAATAAGTATGTTCCGGAAATATCATTTGACCGACTCTTATCTTACTTACGACCTTTTGTTTTGCATCTTAGAAAAGTGCTAGACTGCTGATTGTCTAGTAAGTGTTAACGCAAAACAAAAGGTCGTAAGTAAGATAACAGTCGGTCAAATAATATTTGCCGAACTATACATGGATGAATCAAACTTTTTCTGTCTGTTATTACCATGGTTACGGTAGATAGAATTATGCTATTAAAACTATGAAACGTTCATTTTTCGAGCCCTTTTTTAAATGACCTACCTACAAATATGGACTACACGCATGTTTGCATAAAGTTTATGTAGCATAATCTTTTATAAAACCAGCGTGACTCAGGAGACCATAACCATGATTAACACAGACAAAAAAGTTAATTCACTCACCTACACATTTCTGGCTAATAATGATAATTAGTATATATCCTATTGATATCTTTATAATAAGCAGGTGAATCCAAAAAACCAATCACTGATAATAAGGCTCTGGTTCCACCAAGAAAAGAACAAAAGATGAACACCATTCGTCAGTACGATACCTACAAAAACAATGTAAACGAACATGGCTGACTTTCCATAGCATTTGGCGCCTTTGACACGTATCGTGAAACACGTTCGCAGATATATTTTTACTACAATACTAAAAATATCAATAATTTGAACTAAAACTGCATGTGAACTCAAAGTTGAAATTAAAGTTGTTAATAAAACCAAGATTGTCTCGTAATTATGATACAATGCATGTTTTTAGGTTTGTTTACTTTTTTTGTAGAATCTACTGACTTACGAATGATCTCGACGAAATAGATCCCGTGTCAGCAAAAATGACCGATGGGTCAATCACTTTTTTTTGTTGTTTGTCTGTCACATCACCCAGGGGACAACAGTGAGATAGTTTGTTAGAGGAAAGTACCATGCTGCTAAACTGTGATTTTAAGGGTGACCCAGAAGAACGTAACCATGGCAACGAGTGACATAAAAAGTGATTGACACGGATACACTTATAATTAATCGCTGACGGTGCACACTGGCGAATAGATCCCCTAAGGGGTTTTCGAAAGATTGAGAAGGGTAGATTTATTTTAATACGTAGTAACGCAATGTGTTGAAGTATAAACGTCTGGCGTTCATTTGTGGCGTGTGGCATGCGGCGTTCGTTAACGCCGTCACGCGGAAATGCGCGCGCCAAAACGCCGTAATTATCATGGCATTGAAGTAAAATAGATGGTATCGTGTGCGCGTGCTACGCTGTTTTATCTACTCATGGGCGTAATTTGTGGCTCCAGCCAGACTTTTATTGCTACCCCAATATTACAGAGTTACAGTTATAATAGTTAGTACATTGTGCATCAAGGGAGGTAAGTACAGTCAAAGACAAAAATAGGTGTATACGAAAATGTTCAAAAATATGTCCCAGTGCACTCTAATTCTGTGTAATAAGAACATCGTAACATATTTATGAACGGATTCTTTCGATACTTATTTTTGCACATGACTGTACGGAATTACTAACGAGAGTGTTGGCTTTCAATGACTCGAGTTAGGATTCCGCTTACCGACCGTGATGCATACAATGTTTTTCATCACACTTGCCGACAAAAAAAATAGTTTTAAGACAAAATATTATTAAATGACGTATGGAAATTTCTATTACTCCCTAGGGAATTCCACTTTTCTATTACTCCCGCTATGCATGCAAGCAATGGCGCGCTTAGACAGCAAGTGTGATGAAAAAATCTAATTGTCTTAGCTAGTTCATTCATTCCTTTTATCCTCAATACGTTTTAATTGAAAAATATAGCAGAGTGCATCGACCTCGACGTATATCGTCTGTCTGGCACCAATAAATTGCCGCAATAAAACGTGTTTATACTGTCATTGTGCATCTTTATTTTATGCATTTTATGGACATTAGTATTCGCTAGCGCAGTTATTTCGACTGCATGTAACAAGCTGCCAAAACAGGCTAGAGGACTGCCAAGTCTGTTGGACGGTCGGAAGGCAATTTTATTAGCGGCATTATGTGCATGCGGTATCATGAGTTAGCAAGTAACAGATAGTGTGACTGATGAAATTTTACCTACATTTTAGGCGAGAAATTCAATAAATCTTGGTTGGGTCACTTTTTGTGTTACGGATTTTGATGCTAGAATATATTTATTAACTCAGGTGATTGTCGCCCTCGTTTCACTCGGGCTCCAACTTTCACCCTAGTCGATAAAAAAATATTTTTGCACTTGTAACGAAATGTACTATTTTTACCGAGTCGAAACAGTAACTAAAAGCGTGACAGAGTTGTATGAAACAATTCAACGAAAATAATTTTGACTCGTATATGGGTGAATCAACTTTTTTCTGTCTGTTATTTTATTGCCATGGTTACGGTCACCTGAGTCACGCTGGTTTTATGCAAAATTATGCTACTTAAATTATGCAAACATACATTTTTGTGTTGTTAATAAGCCCTTCCCTTAATGGGCCACCCACAAACATGGATTTAAGTAGCATAATTTTGCATAAAACCAGCGTGACTCAGGTGACCGTAACCATAGCAACAACAGACAGAAAAAGTTGATTCACCCGTATACACTCTCGGTCAATGAATACGGATCAGTAGCCGTACCATTAGTTTTCAAGAATCGTTTACGTTAAGGTGCATGCAGATCAAAAGAGCATTCGCAGTTCTAACCCCCTACTCTACGAAATTCGATCGTTACACGAAACGTGATTCGTTGATTTCGTAGAGTGGGGGATAGAACAGCAAATGCTCTTTTGGTTTGCATGCACCTGTAGGCTTCACTCGATACGTAAAGCATTCTATCGCGCTTGCACTTATCTTATTGGAGCGAGCGTGATGGGCTGCGTTACGTATTAAGTAAAAACCTAGTGATATGTCGTTCCTAGTAACAACAAACCCAACAGGTACACAAAAACAGCATGGGGAATATTCTCAAATGGAAACTTTCCCCATAGTAAGATTGGACAATTACCGGGCACGACCCATTACTAGTAAAACCTAACGTAATCGATACTTTCCAACTCATGATACGGCTACAGTTTCTTAGAATCACTCTGTTACGTACTACGAAAATTGTGTTTGTTTTAAACGCTTATCGTGAAGGAATAGGAGATATTTGTTATGTCGAGCATCATGCCAACTCTCAAATTAACACTCGTTCTCAAAATACTACTAGTAATTTCAGTGGTAGTGCGTGAAACTACGAATAAATAAAACAACCTGCTCGACATACTTTTCGGCCTCCGTAGCCTAGTTGGTAGTGACCCTGCCTACAAAGCTGGAGGTTCCGGGTTCGAGTCCTGCAGCGAGGGTATTATTTGTGTATTTATTTATCACAAATATTTGTTCCTTGGTCATAGCTGTCTTTGTATTTAAGTATCTGTATTATGTATCTATCTATTACAGGTATATATAGTCGCCTGGTACCCACATCACAAGCCTTAATTGAGCTTACCGTGAGCTAGCTTTAAATGTTTTTCTTTGTTTGCAGGGCAACCCCGTGAACATGACTGCATAGTTCCCGACAAGTATTTTAAATTTTAACCTTCTGAATCCTGTAGCTTTACCGTGAGTTCGCAAGTTTCGTTTAACGCCGACTTCTATCCGTCCCGCTCGTACTCGCTGGTGCTAGCAGCGATAGAAAGGGTCGACAGTAAAAAAATGTACATAGTTAAAAGCCATAAGGAAATAAAATTAAACGTTATAACTTTTGTGTTACAAAGTTACATTTTGTGGAACAACTTTGAATAAAAGGCGACAACTTCTAACTTTTATATAGCTACCAATAATCCGCGTCTACGTTTTTTAAATTTGACGCGTCCTACTGCCAAAACTGGACAGAGTACATACCATAATTACTATGACTAACTTTCGTAACACAATTGACGTCGTTGTTTTTGTGGTTACGGCTATAATTGGGTGAACCATCTTTTTTCTGTCCGTTATTGCCATCATTACGGTCACCTGAGTCACGGTGGTTTTATGCAAAATTATGCTGCTTAAACTATTCAAACATGCATTTTTCTGATGTTAATAAGCCCCTCCATTAATGGGCCTACAAACATGGACTAAAAGCATGTTTTCATAATTTAAGTAAAAACGTGACTCAGGCTACCGTAACCATGGTAATAACAAACAGAAAAAAGTTGATTCACCCTATTACATTTTCTTTGCAATTGACTCGGAAAGTAATGCGTTTAAACTGACGGTGACAGCTCATGGTAGGCACTCTGTTGAATATAATGTAAGCTTCAAGTGAAAGTATTTAAATTATTAAAAGATCATTCCACGTTCAAGTGTTTGTGTGTTGGAAATGTATTGTAGATATTTTATTTCAATAAAGTTATGTGTTACAACTATGTTTCTGTTTTTTTGGTGTTCAGTCTCTATTTTATTAGCATTATTTCAAATAATTTAATCCGTTAATTGGCAAATAAAAAAAATCGAGCATTCCATCCTCCTCCTCATTGTGTAGAGCAGAAAATTCTGTCCTTAAAAAATACAAAAAGTGGGTTGATGTACATTGTCACTTTATGGGTTAAATACGGTGGGGTAGCAGTTAAGTTCACTGGCAGAGAATGCATTGTCCTGTGTCCTGGTTGAATCAACTATTTTATCTGTTGTTGCCATGGTTACTGTCTCCTGAGTCATGCAGATTTTATGCAAAATCGTGCTACCTACTTAAAGTATGCAGGCATGCATGTAGCCCACGTTTGTAGGAAAGGGCTTATTAACACCAGAAAAATGCATGTTTGCATCAATGAAGTACCATAATTTTGCATAAAACCAGTGTGACTCAGGAGACCATAACCATGGTAGGGTAAAATCACCAATAGATGAACAGTTAAGCAACTTTCCCAACTTTGAATATTTTTTTCTATATGATGTAACTCATGTTCATCAATTTTTATTTTTTTATATGGTTCCGCATTTAATTGAGTTTAGAATAAGTTATTTTCGTGCCTCGTATAAAATTTCAGTAATTTTATAAAAAATATTATATTAAAAAAAGGACCCAAATTCACCAATAGTTGAACAAAGTGCCCTATCACTGAACAATTTGACCCCAATAGATGTACCAGCATAATTGCAATAAAGCGAGACCAATATATGAACGCCAAAACTCCAATAGATGAATAGAGCATAGCAAAAACGTTGATTTCTTAGATAAATTAATTGTATTTAACCTTTAGAACCTTCTTTTAATGAAATATAAACACAGTGTACATTGTGTAACAATCTGATCTCTAAGAACAAAAGTTTAATTTTTCCCAAATTCAACCGTTCAATAAAATCAGTTGGTTCATGTTTTGGAGACCGCATCAACGAAATGAACGAACTAAATTGATTCGAATTCATTTATTGGAATCCAACCCAAAAGATGAACCAGTAAATTTTCCTAGTTCACGTTTTGGACAGAGATTCTTGAGTTGAACAATCCCGTTTCCATACAAAAGTAAATTACTTTAAAACGTGTTACATGAAGAAAGAGTCGTTCATCTTTTGGTCTAAAAATCAACTACAAAACTGATTGTAATTTTACATATAAATATTACATCTAGCTATTTTATTATAATTTACACAAGCATTTGAAAATTCGAGCCTTTGCCCAAAAGTTGACCGTCGTTCATCTTTTGGCCCGAACACACAATATTGGAACCATAACTTGACCAGCAAATATCTCATAAAATAAAGTAAAAAAAAAACTATTCTTTATATATACACAATAGAGATATTAGTCTAAAATCTATACTGAAGTGAATCAAGGAAATAAAAGCCATATTCGATTTTTTACGTAATTAAAAGCTTAAATTTTTGAGGGGTTTTCTTAATAAGAATCCCATATAAAACGCAATTTTGGCGCGAAGCGCAAACTCGACGACCGCTCATTGCCTCGTGCGTGGCTTAATTGTCTGGGAATTCGCATGCGACACTCGATATAGTGCTGCCGCGTGTGAGAAAAATACTCCTAGGCGTGTAAAGTTATTCCTGATTTAATTATTTACATTTTTAGACCTACCAGTCAACTTCTGGGTGGCAGTCATCTATTGGTGCTTTTACCCTAATAACAGATAAGAAAAAGTTAATTCACACACCTGCTACGGAAGGTAGCATAACTATATTATTTTTAGGATACAGATTTCATTTTTGTGTTTCAAAAGTTTTATAAAGGTACAATTTTGCTGTTCTAGCCAATATCGTCCTATTACTGCAAATATCAGCTATGTTCACGTATTATGTTATTCGATAATGAATTAAATTATCATGATAATTAAATTGTTTCTGAGAAAACCTGATTTGTGCAGATGCTGGTATTTGCAGTAATATAACGATATGTGCGTAATGTGCGTGCGTTAGAAAGGCAAACAGCGAAATTGTAAAATGTAACTTTATAAAACGCGACCCTGTCAGTTTCGCCCTTCATACGAAGGAAACTACCCATTCTACGAATAGTGTTGTCTAGACATTCGACGAGTTATCTGTTATCTCGACAGAATACCTACGTGGCGGCCGTCATTACCTTCGGTATTTCTTGGCCTCTTTATCTGAAGATTTGCATCCGCGTGACAATACATTTGGATGAGATTTGTAATCATATTTCTTCGCGATAGTGAGAGGAAAAAAGTTGTATTACACTTGGCGGCAAAGTTTGTTCAACTCTCGTGCCTTGAGACCTTCGCAATGCTCAAGATTCCAGTTTTTGGGATATTTCACTAGCTCGAGGTCTCAATATTGACACGACAGTTAAACAATAACTTTGCCCCCTTGTATAATATAATAAATAACTATTTCATCTGCCCAAGAACGAACGAATACTCGCTCAGAACACTAAGTGAAAACGCGGCTGTATACTCGTCATAGCGTAAATAGTCGTACATTTATATTTAGCATAGTTACGTTTAGATTTAGCACTAATGTGTTAATTCATAGCTACCGCCGATTGCGTTTCACTTCAGTTTGCAAATTTCGTGCATCCGTCTCTTTCATTCTAATGACGTCTCTGTTGGAGTAACAGAGAGACATTACACGAAATTTACGAATTTTGAACTTTGCGGTAACGAGTCTCTCGCGTCGAATCTTTTTCACTCTGATTTAAGGAAATGAAGAGAGGACTATAAATATTAGATGTCATATACCAAAGAAAAACGACCAAGATCACCTATGTCCGAGGTGGGGATCGAACCCACGTACTCAGCTTTCGCGGCTGATGCCTGTACCCCTCGGCCACTCGGTCTTAGCAACCACCGGTCAAATTTCTCGGGTATATGCAATCCCTTACAAGGCTAGGCGCCTTTGACCATTCTCTAAGGGCAAGCACTAACTAAATGCCTGCACCTCCTATTTAGAATACTTTACAGTTTTCTAGAATAGCTAGAGAGAGATGGTGCTGCCATCTATTGAACATATTGTGAAAACACAAATCAAATTATTTATTAACTAAATATTTTGATTTGTACTTTTTAATTTTTCTCCAGTAGTCACACTACTTAATACTATATAAATTATAAATATTAGATGTCATATACCAAAGAAAAACGACCAAGATCACCTATGTCCGAGGTGGGGATCGAACCCACGTACTCAGCTTTCGCGGCTGATGCCTGTACCCCTCGGCCACTCGGTCTTAGCAACCACCGGTCAAATTTCTAAATAGGAGGTAATCTTGGTCGTTTTTCTTTGGTATATGACATCTAATATTTATAATTTATATAGTATTAAGTAGTGTGACTACTGGAGAAAAATTAAAAAGTACAAATCAAAATATTTAGTTAATAAATAATTTGATTTGTGTTTTCACAATATGAAGAGAGGACGTTATTAGTAGGTAGGTACATTGTGCATCAAGGGAGGTAAGTACGGAATTACTAACGAGAGTGTTAGAAGCCCGATAGCGTAGACGGTGGGCTTTTAATGACTCGAGTTAGTATTCCGCTTACCGACCGTGATGCATACAATGTTTTTTCATCACACTTGCCCACAAAAAAATAAGTTAAGACAAAATATTATTAAATGACGTACTGACGACTTACACCCTAGGGGATTTCATTTTTCTATTACTCCCGCATGCAAGCAATGGCGTACTTAGGCAGCAAAGTGTGATGAAATAGTACATTGTGCATCAAGGGAGGTAAGTACGGATTTACTAACGAGAGTGTTAGAAGCCCGACGCCGTCAGGCGGAGGGCTTTTATGACTCGAGTTAGTATTCCGCTTATCGACCGTGATGCATACAATGTTTTTCATCACACTTGCCAACCAAAAAATAAGTTTTAAGACATAATATTATTAAATGACGTACTGACATTTCTATTACTCCCTAGGGAATTTCACTTTTCTATTACTCCCGCTGCGCGCGCAAGCAATGGCCGGCTTAGACAGCAAGTGTGATGAAAATGTCTATAAAACCCAAGGTCATTCCTATCAAGCAAGTGTCAAGTACATACCCAAAATATCACGTGGGATATTTTCAGTTACATAATTAAAGGCGTCTGGCGAGACGCCAGAGAACATCGCTGCGTACAGACGACTTTACAAATATCTACACAATAATGAACCTAATTTCAATACAATAAGAGACAATATGTACACATATTTATGAACTCGGCTGTCCGCCGAAGTAGCGCAAGGTCGTATGTCCGTAGCTCCGTAGGTCAACCGATATTTTAAAATAAGAATAACTTATGTAACGGAAGGACTTGGGAATATTGGGATTCGTTTGTTGCGTCATCGAAGTTACGCAAACGGGCTGAAAAAAGTTTCGTTTGATGGCGCTAAATCGCCTAGCTAACTAAAAAATGTTATAGTAAGGTGTTTGAGTTTTTAAAGATTATACAGGGTGAAATTTAAATCGTGAATCGTAACATCGTTTTTTAACTCTATGAATAACTAACAATCGGATGCCCCACAAGTTACTTAAAAATAGTCATGTTTTTTTGGTGGCTTTTTTTAAAAATTTAAGGTGGTGTATTATATTATTATTTTAGTTTATTTTATTTTTATTTTCTTTATTGGGGAAGAAACAGACACGGGCAGATAAAGTACAAGTGGCAGGATATTTATACAGTATGTACCACCTGTGTCCTTAGACAATCCCACTTGGATTTATTACTAAGTATTCTGTAAGTGACATTGTCATCGGATCAGTTGGAACACGAATATTACATCACATTATTATAAGGCATTACTAATACTAAATTACTTACTACTAATTTCCTATTCACCGGTAATTATTGATTTTATTGGACCCTAGTTAGGTTAAGTGGGGTAAGATGAAACGGTTTTTTAATGGGGTAAGACAAAATGTCGTCATGCTTGCACATCCGGCTGCGGGTAGCTTTTTGTCTTACCCCGTTAAAAATCCGTTTCATCTTACCCCACTTTACCTAACAATCCATCCAATAAAATATATGATATTTTAAACCGCCTTATCAAATTAATTAGCTATTAGGAGTAGTATCTACTAAGCTACTGCGATGATAAGCGATGTCTATTCCTCGAACAACCCACATTACCCACAACATAGCATCAAATCGCAGCTCTTTTGTATCCCTGAAATCATAATGAATCAATTTTAGAACAATCCCTTAAAATATTAGGTATTTAATTATTAGATCATCAGCCTCTGTAAGTCCACTGCTGGACGTAGACCTCTCCTATTAACTATACGTATAGACGCATTAGGAGGCAAATGCCCATAATTGCCACGCTGGGCAAGATTGGCGATCGCAGTAATGTGTCCACTATGATGACGCTGCCCATTATCAATCTTCTATCAAGAAATGGTCAGTGACACTTCAATCCCTTAGTCGACTCTTACCACACCCGCGGGAAGAGTCACAACTCTTTGGTGACAAATGTATTTTGCCGTCACCATACGGCCATGTGTACCTAATTAATAGTTCCGGCAACCGCAAGTATTTTAAATACCTACTCATGTAATTCGTTACCTAGTTTGGTTGCTAGCGTCTTGTTATCACATTATCATTAAGTTATCAGCAGACGTGACGGGTACGTTACACAATCACTGCTAACGTCTAGGCCAATCTAGTTACATTTTACCCAGGAATCATTCTAATTATTTGATTCTCCTTAATAATTAAAGTCCTTGAGATCTAAGAATGATTGACAATTTAGAAATTACCCTATGTTCCATAGAGTTGAGGTCACGCACACATCAACAAGTCATGTAAACACACGGGGAATTTGAAATTAGTGTTCTTTTTTCGTACTGACAGCAAACCCAATTGCAACTGTAAGATTGATCAAAAAGTTTGTTCAAGGGATTTGCTTCAATATTTTGACGCAAGTCATTCATTCATTCACTACATTTTTTGCAAATAGTACTTCATTTGGATGTGTGTGTAATAATTCGTCACCTCAACTCTGTTGAAATTACCTGTATTATTAATTCACCCATCATATTTACCCGACCCACGTCGTAATTAATTCTGAGATTATATTGATGAACTTTTACTACGGAACCAACATCCGATTCGAGAAAAAAAATGTGATATTCCATTATACCCTCAAATATTATAGTAGGCGGAAATGTATCCATGGAACGGAACATCAGATTTTCAAATCATCACTAATAAAGTACCTAACCTACCTAATAAAACATAGATTATCTTCACAAGATTCTTGCGTAAATGGCGCATTGCGGAAAATTTCAGGCAGCACGTGTTTTGCGTTGAAAATGTCGGAAATGGTTTTTTGGGAATGTATGAAAATTTCGTTTCTATCGGGTTTTTACAGAAATAATTAATGTCACTGTCACTGTTATTCCTTGCCACAGAACATTTTTTCTGTTTTGTGTTCCTATTGCCATCTATTTTCAATAAGCATTTTTTTTTTTTGATATACCTATTGGTAGTTGTCAACTACGTCTACCAATTTATCCAAAAGTTCTTGCATCTCTCACGGGATTCGTGTGATATGGCCGCCACCAAAGTCAAGTTGAAACGCTCGGAGAAATGCCCAGCCAGTAGTTATTCTACAAATCTACACTCTACAGAGGGGCTAGTGTAGGTAATAACTTATAAAAAACGTCTCGATCGCGTTTACCTACGTTTTTCATCGCCATTTCTTACAAATGAAACGCGATCGACAAGTTTTTTATAAGTTAATACTTACGTACACTAGGCCCTCAGACAATACTACGTTACTACAGACTAGACACGTGGTCGAATACTCGAACAATTACACGATGAATTTATCAAATGAGTTATCGCCGTTATCAGATAACTTGACCCGGCGTGCCACTACCGGCGCTTACGACGGTTTACACAGTATTAGTATAGAAATATAGGCAATAAGGACGTAAGTGCCGGTCACGTTTTCCTTTTGACGCAACTCGCTAATTTTAGCTTGTGTAGTAACACTAATAACTGTGGTTCTAGCAATTGAGCTATATCTCAATCCAGAGTATCTTGGATGACTAAATAACGTAAGTTTGGCAAAGTTTATGTAAATGACTCTGGGCAAAACCGGCATAATACGTATATAATGTAAAATTTCGTAGCGGACATAATTATAAAAAGCCAATACCTATAGGGAAATCGCTATAAGGTGCATTCAGAAACGAAGATTCGCTATTCCTAACCCCCACTCTACGAAATTCGATCGTTACACAAAAAGTGATTGGTTGATTTCGTAGAACGGGGGAAAGAACAGCGAGTGCTCTTTTAGTTTGAATGCACCTATAAAGGAGGAGATTCTCAAGTCGACTATGTTTTTTTTAAGTGTGTTACCCAGGCCCGGATCCATTTCGTTCAGGGGGGAGCATTTTTTTTACAAAGTTTGCATAACATTATTATACCGAAATCACACCTAGATCCTATGTCAAAGGGGGGGGGGGGGGGGGGGGGGCAAGTGCCCCTATTGCCCCCTTTAGAGATCTCTGCGTGATCGGATTAAAAATGAGACCATCCGCAGCAGAACCAAAGTAATCGAAATAGCTCTCCGAATCGCTAAACTGAAGTGGCAGTGGGCGGGGCACATTGCGCGTAGAACCGATGGCCGTTGGGACGGGAAGGTTCTTGAGTGGCGGCCACGAACCGGAAGGCGTAGCGTGGGTAGGCCCCCCACAAGGTGGACCGATGACCTGGTGAACGTCGCAGGAGTCCGCTGGATGCGTTTGGCACAGGACCGGTCATTGTGGCAATCTTTGGGCGAGGCCTATGTTCAGCAGTGGACGTCTTTCGGCTGATATGATGATGATGATGATAATTCCTTTTTAGGGTTCCGTAGCCAAAATGGCAAAAACGGAACCCTTATAGATTCGTCATGTCCGTCTGTCCGTCTGTCCGTCTGTCCGTCTGTCACAGCCGATTTACTCGGAAACTATAAATGCTACAGTAACGAAATCTGGTAAGGATATGTGTTGTATAAACCGCTACAGGATTATTATACTAAATTGTAAAAAAAAAACATTGGGGAGGGGGCCCTCCATACATGTAACTGAGGGATAGACATTTTTTTTTAGTTGTATATAAGCGTGTGGGGTATTAATAGAAAGGTCTTTGAAAATGATGTCAAGGTTTATAAATCTAATTTTTATTTAAGCAAATCGTTTTCGAGATATCAGCTCTCAAAGTCTGAAAAATGTGTCCCCCCCCCTCTATTTTTTGAACTACGCGATATAAAATTCAAAAAAAAATATATGCTATGCACATTAATAAACTGTATCAACGATTTTTGGTTTGATTAAATTATCTCCTATAGTTTTTGAGGTAGATTGATTTAACTGTATTTTTTTAATAATTAATTGATAATGGTACGGAACCCTTCGCGCGCGAGTCCGACTCGCACTTGGCCAGTTTTTTTAACCGATTTGACGATGGGATCTAGGAGAAATCGGTACAAGTCGATTTTTTTATTGATTATTTGTACTTATATCTTCAACAGATGTTCGAATTATGAAGCGTTTATTATTAGGGCAAGGTCGAGGCAGTAGTAGGTCACGCAAAGGTAAAACGTTATCAGCCGATATATTAATACTTATCTCTTATTATCTATATCTGTGGCTTTACCGGATTTGCCGGCAATTATCGGCACTGATCGAACTACGAACTCTTGATTTTAAATTTAGATAATAAGTTTTACCTACCACGTGGAACAAATTGCTAAAGTACGTCGGGGTAAGAAGAAACGGTTTTTTGAATGGGGTAAGACAAAATGCTACCAGCAGAAGTTGTGCCAAAAGGACGACTTTCTTTCCCCATTCAGAAAACTGTTTCATCTTACCCCAAATTTTGGAACTGACTGCTTTGTTTGTCTAAATTGTTAGAAAGTACTTCTGGACCAATATGCGTATGGAGTATCGATGGTTGTGTGACTCAACCTCGTATATGTAATGTAAGTATATTCTATGGAAGTAAAGTAGGTATATTTTTATGACACAACCTCGTAAGCCATTATACGTGTGTAGGTACCTACTCAAGTATTCTTAGTGCCATCACCACGCAGCCAAATTGCAAGTATAAATATTCAGATTAATCTGTGGTCGAGCTACCTACAAGCCTGGTGAGGTCTCCTATCAGGCTCAGGTATCATGAGGGCCTACTCCGAAACTCCGAACCATGATCGACCGTTGCCTCTCTGTCATACTTACGTATGCCGTGTGGTGACGGCGGTAAGAATACATTTGTCATCACCCCAACTCCTCCTGCGGGTGTCGTAAGAGTCGACTAAGGGATTGAAGTGTCACTGACCATTCTACAAGATTGATGATGGGCAGCAGCGTCATCATAGTGGACACATTACTGCGATCGCCAATCCGCTTGCCCAGCGTGGCGATTATGGGCATTTACCTCCTAATGCGTCCATGCGCATTGTTAATAGGAGAGGCCTACGTCCAGCAGTGGACTATCATAGGCTGATGATATATGATGATGATGATACTTACGTTCGAACCTACAAGTGCGTGTGAGAGGCAACACTTCGCAGTCCGTAGTAGACCTCCTGCTTCAGTATCGAGTTATCGACTCGAGTTCGTGTCACTTAATAACTTGATACTGGTATTTAACACGACACTTGGCTGCGCTGCGACGAGGATAACTTACAAAATGCTCGAGTCCTCATTGTCCGCATGACGATAACAAGGTAAAGTTACAATATTGTACAGTCAAGGAAATTTATTTAGGTTGTAAATACCTAAAATCGTCAAAGGCAAATAGGTAAAAGGTAAAAATGCTCAAAAATATGTGCTAGTACACTTGAATTCCGTGTGTGTTCTTTTTACTTACACATAATTCTGTGTGTGTTCTTATTAAGGTGCATTCAGAACAAACGAGCATTCGCTATTCTATCCCCTACTCTACGAAATCAACGAATCACGTTTTGTGTAACGATCGAATTTCATAGAGTAGGGGGTTAGAATAGCGAATGCTCGTTTGGTCTAAATGCACCTTTACTTACACAGAATTCAAGTGCACTGGGACACATTTTTTGATTTTTATACACCTTATTTTGCCTTCGACTGTGTAAAAATACCTAACACGAAAACCCGGCATTACATTAGTCTCATAAAATAATCCTTTCCGCTTAGGGTCCCGCAGAAATGAGTAATACCTATAAAGGCTGGTACGAGTTCCGCGCGGTCTAGATTACTAGGTCACGGCCTTGCATCGATCCGTCGACTCACTAGGTACCTAGTATCTAGTACCTGTACCTACCAAGTGTGCAAAGCCAGGTGCTAAAATATGTATCGAAAGCCATGCACGGATGTATTTCTTCTAAAGAATATATACTTATTATACACAAATAATGCCCTCGCCGGGATTCAAACCCAGAACCTCCAGCTTAGCAGGGTCACTTCCAACTAGGCTACGGAGGCTGACAAAAAAGTAGTCCTTCTGACACAACGTCTGTTGGTAGACTTGGTAGCATTTTGTCTTACCCCATTCAAAAAACCGTTTCATCTTACCCCAACCCAACGTACCTTACCTTACTTATTAGGATACCTACTATTTAGGTACTAAGGATGTTCCATACATTCCCGCGTACTAGTATTATGTCAGGGTAGTCAGGGTTTGTAGGTATGGAATATCTGAATTTTTCTGGAATCGGATGTCGGTCCCGTAGTAAAAGTTCATCAATATGAGAACAGTATTAACCCTCTAAAATTTGAACGGTGAATAAAAAATCACTCTGTAAAGGCAATGGTCCGGTCCCAGGCCTACTACCGCGAAAATCTAAATTCGTAAATTTCGAGGCTTTTTCTCTGTCACTCCAACGAAGACGTCATTAAAGTGAGAGAGACAAAACCTCGAATCTAATTACGAATTTCGTTTCGAAGTTGGCAGTAGGGCCGCTTCCAGGGTCGCGTTTTATAAAGTTACAATTTACAATTTCGCTGTTTGCCTCTCTAACGCACGCACGTATTGGCGAGAAAGAGAGGCAAACAGCGAAATTGTAAATTGTAACTTTATAAAACGCGACCCAGGTAGAATAACTGTTCGAAAAAAAAAGAAAAGATTCGTTTTCAACAAAAGGCACCAAGGCAGGGAAGCAGGTGCAATTTTTTTCTAGGGAGTAGGTACGGTCGAGGAAAGTGGCCGCCACTCGAGAACTCCGCCACTCCACACCTTTCCGCCCCAACGGCCATCGGTACTACGCGCAATGTGCCCCGCCCACTGCCACTTCAGTTTAGTGGTTCGGAGAGCTATTACTTACTTACGAACTTAAAAAACCGCAAATTTCATGGATTTTGTCCCTGTCGATCTAATGATGTCTTCATCGGATTGACAGAGACGAATCCTCGTTTAAACTCCGTTTGAATTGAGGGTGCGGCTCCACTGACGCGAAGCGGATCTGTGTAAAATTGACCAAATTACATTCTAAATATTAGATGTCATATACCAAAGAAAAATGACCGAGATCACCTAATGTCCGAGGTGGGGATTGAACCCACACGTACTCAGCTTTCACGGCTGATGCCTGTACCCTTCGGCTACTCGGTCTTTTGGTATATGACATCTAATATTTATAATTTATATAGTGTTACTGTTAAGTAGTGTGACTAACTGGGGAAAAATAAAAAGTACAAATCAAAATATTTAGTTAATAAATAATTTGATTTGTGTTTTCGCAATACGTTCAAATTACATTCTTCAAATTCAAAATTCGAATCACTGTGATGCGGTCTCATTGGCCGAGCTCCCATAGCTCCGCTCCGCTCCGCGTATGTGGAGCCGCACCCAATACCCTTCGGGTCCGAGAAAGAGACGTCTTGCTTATAATTTATAATCACCGGTGACACAAGATAAAGCAGGATAGCAGTATTACCTTCGTGTGTTCCGAATCCGAAGGCTTTTCTAAGATCAAGCGGAGTGTACTTATACGTTACGAATTTTAAAGTTGGTAGTAGGTAGATATTTGTCCGATACAGTGGCGTATCTAGGGGGGGGCAGGGGGGGCTCGTGCCCCGGGCGCCAAATTGGAGGGGGCGCCAAATCGCCCAACATTTTAAATTTCCTTTTGCATAATTTATTATACCTATGTTAAAAATCGAAAATCTGTATGCGTTATCTATCAGAAGGGGCGCCAAATCAGCCAAGATTTTTGATTGCCTTTTGCATAATTTATACAATAATTTTTTTTATTCATAATATGCTAGATTGGCACGTTTTCCGGGCGTCAAATTAAGCGGGACGCCAAATCAGCTATTTATTTTGATTTCCTTTTGCATAACTTACACATAAAGAAAATCTTCATGCGTAAATTAAATAATGCTAGATTGGTACATTTTCCCTGGGCGCCAAATTACAGCCTGGCAAAAAAGAGTAGAAATTAAAAAGTGGCAACATTGTAGTGTCGTCCCGTTTTCTCACGCATATTGATTTGAAAGGGACGACACTTCGATGTTGCTACTTTTTAATTTCTACTTGTAGCGTAAATAATACACGGTAGTAATTTTGAACACTGAGTTTAATAATTAAACTTGAGAAACAGTAAAATTGCGTGCTACTCATTGGTATAGACCAGGCAAGAGAGAGCTGTGTTGCCATACACAAAAATAATTATTATATTTGTTCTTGTCTTGAACATAGTTGGGGCGGCCAGTCCGTGCCCAAAGAACAACTCAAACAAAATTGCATATTCTTATGCTTTACATATTATCATTAATAATCATTAATAGGCAAAGGACATAATTTTCTGTAAGAGCGGACAAACAATTTATCAGAGCCAGCCATTTTAACTTCTGCCACTCTTATTCTACCATCAGGCCCCGCCCAACTAGCAAAGAAGTCATATAAATCAAGAGTTATACGACCTTTAGCCATATAAGAGTTTTATAGTCGTTTTTAGTTAACCTGTTAGTCAAATAAACGTTATAAATCTGATAGTTTAGTCGTCCTACCAAATAGTCTAATTACTATGGTAAATAAACGTTTTTGCGACTTAATTATACAACAATCATGTAGAGGTTTTAAAGAAAACGTTTACTTAATGATGTTCAAAGTCGTATAAACGTTTTCGTCTTATAAAGGGTTTTGAAAAAACAGAACCGTCGTAATAAGGTCATTTTTACAACGTCTACATAATTTTATTGTTGTATAAGTGATATCATAAAACCTTATCTCGACAGTTATATAGCGGTATTGAGGGTTACTTTAATATGACAAAAAGGTATCAGCGGGACTGTTATCTACCTTTTATTCAACAGTTGGTTATATTAACGTCAAACAAAAACTTTAATAAACCTTTAGTTGTTGCCGAACCCTTTATAATCCTTTTATTGAACTATATGTTTTTAAATTGATTTTAAGTTACGGTTATAAAACATCATGCAATTTAAAGTCGATTTGAAATTAATATTATAAAACATCAGTCGCCATTTCGTGAGCATCTCAGTACTATTTCAAAGAAAAAAACCATGGACGTTACATTGTGGAAACGGTACAAACGAAGTGGTGGACTAGTAATGGCGGCTTAGTAATGGCGGACAATTTGTAGTCGTTATAAAAACCTTTACTTAAGATAAAGTTATATTGTAGTCGTATAAGCATAAATCCATGACTTGTTCCAAAATGGCTAACCTTAACTATAATAAAATATGAAGAAATATTGTTATGAATTATAATTATTTCGAATATATTAAGAGCGCGACAGCAAAAAACTGTATATCATCATAAACTTTAACAGTAAAGTGACCTTCCCATACGAATTCAGCTCACGCCAAATGTGCAAACGCTCAATATATAGAACAATAATTTCTGTTACAAAACGTATAAAATTACCTTGTATTATTTTTCCGTACACTTTTTGTCACACACACCAAGTTTTACGCGTATCTAAAATAAATGTCAGGAGGTGTTTTATAAATAAAACTTAAAAATGTTTAGATAACTTAAAAGTCCGATAAGCAATGAATAAGGATTACACTAAACCTTCTATAAAACAAAATGGTCAGTTATAAAACATTTATATGATATTTAGGTCGCGTAAAGGTTTTTGTTGTACTCTTTATACAACGTTTTGGTCATTGCTTAATCGTTACAATACCTTTAATAAACGATTTAAGTCGCCATGCAAACCTTTATTTAACCTTTATCTCACCAATAAGTCTTATAATTTGCGCCACTTTCGCCTTTTATAACCGTTTACCTTACGTTTATATGACCAACCAAAAGGACTACAAGTTATATGCAAAACGTTGTCTCAACTTCTATATGACTATATTTTGCTAGTTGGGCGGTATGACCTTAACAATTCTGGCCATAGGCCATTCTAATGGAGCAGTGTTATCTGTCCTGACAATTACTAAGTCGCCTTCCTTCAAATTAGGCTGAATATGTTGCCATTTAGGGCGATTTTGAAGCTGAGTAAGGTAATCTTTTGACCATAGCTTCCAAAAGTCTTGTTTTAATTTTTCAACAACTTTCCAAAACTTTAATCTATTGACATTTACATTAGTATGGTTGACTTCAGGAAGGCTGGGCAAAGGAGCACCTATTAAGAAATGTCCAGGTGTTAAGTACCTGTAATCAGAGGTCTCAGCACTCATCGGTAACAATGGTCTGGAATTCAACACAGCCTCAATTTGGGTTATAATTGTATAAAGTTCCTCAAAGGTAAGTACAACATTTCCAATAACCCTTTTTAAGTGATACTTTAGGCTTTTAACACTTGCCTCCCAGAGGCCTCCAAACTCAGGAGAGTAGCTAGGTATGAATTTGAAATTTATATAATTGTTACAGCAAAAACTATCGATTTTTTGTTTGTGGGCCTCTGATGACATTAAATCATACAATTCTCTTAACTTATTAGAGGCGCCTTTGAATGTCTTTGCATTATCAGAAAATATTTGTTTAGGAACTCCTCGCCTAGCTATAAACCTTTTGAGGCATGCCAAGAAAGCTTCTGTAGTTAAATCGCTCACTAATTCTGCATGTACTGATTTGGTGGCAAAGCACACAAAAATGGCTATGTAAGATTTAGTTATTAGTGGCTTTCTGATTCGGCTTACTTTCAGGTTGAATGGTCCACAGAAGTCTACACCTGTAACCTCAAAGGGACGTGCAGCTGTTACTCTTTGTGCAGGTAAGGAGCCCATCAATTGCTTGGCAGCTGCAGCTTTTAGTTGAAAACACTTAACACATTTATATAAAACCTTTTTAACTTCTCTGATGCCGTTTACAATCGCATATTTTTGACTGAGTGAGCTTAGCACAAGTTTTGCACCAGCATGTAAAAGTCTTAAGTGTTCCCTATGTATGAGTAAGCGTGTGATGTGACAAGCCTTTGGCATTATGATAGGGTGCATTTTATCATATGAAATATTTTTGGCATTTTGTAACCTACCACCAGTCCTAAGAATTTGATTTTGATCTAGGAAGGGGTGTAATCCACTTAAGGCAGTTTTAATAGGGATATCTTTAAATAAGCAGTCTATTTCTTTCGAAAAGAAATGATTCTGAGTTTGTCTTATTATCAAGACCATAGAATCATTCAGGTCTTTTGGTGTCAAAGCACCATGGATCTTATTATTCGGGTTTTTACAATTATTACAAAAGCGAAGCATGTATGCTACTACCCGCTGAAGTTTATTTATGTTTGAGCATTTGTTTAATACTTCTTGGCAATAACCATTGTCATCATCTTTTGTGATTTGAGCTGAAACAGGCTCTGTCTGTGTATTATTTATTGTACTGCATATCTTAAGTTCAAAGTCTTTATCTAGCAATGTTGCTGGCCCATGAAACCACAAGGCTTGAGATCTAAGTTTTTCTGGAGATAACCCTCGAGACAAAAAGTCTGCTGGATTCTCAGTAGTTCTCACATATACCCACACAGAGGATCCTGTTAAGGTAAGTATCTGTTTTACCCTATTATGAATGTAAGTATTGCACTTAGGTGGATTATTGATCCACGCTAGGACAATTTGGGAGTCACTGAATAATACTATATCATGCTTGAAACGAGAGCTTAATGTCTTGCTGACCTTGTTTACCAGTTTTGCTAAAAGTAAAGCTGCATTCATTTCAAGCTGTGGTATGGTAAGTACTTTACCCAAAGGTGCAACCCGAGACTTAGAGCATAGGAGATTTACATTTATTTTATTACTTTTATCTGTTACTCTAAGGTATATACAACAGCCAAATGCTTTGAAGGAGGCGTCAGAGTATCCTATTAATTCCATTTTTGATACCTCATTGCCATTAGTTAAACATCTTTTTACAGAAATTATCTCCATATCATTTAATTTTTTCAGGTATTTTCTCCAAGTCTCCAGCTGATGATCAGGTAAAGTACCATCCCAAGAGATTTTTAATGCCCATAATTCTTGCATGAATATTTTTGCTGATACTACAATAGGACTTATTAGACCTAAAGGATCAAAAATTCTCCCAATAAAGCTTAAAATTGACCTTTTTGTATTTAATTTATTTTCATCCCCTTTTGGACTCTCAAATGTAAATGAATCTGTATTTATATCATATTTAACCCCTAAAGTTTTTATTATATCTTTGTTCAAATCTAACTCATCAAAATATTTTCGTTCCCCAGGTATATCTGAGATCACCTCATCAATATTTGAACCCCATTTATGCAGCTTGAAGCCGCCTAATTCCAAGAGGCCCTCAAGCTCTTTTTTCAGCTTTTTTAATATTTCAATTTCGTCGGCGCCGCCGATGATATCGTCAACGTAAGTGTTGTTCCTAATTGCTGCAGCAGCCAATGGATACTGATGTTGGTATCTCGACGCCAGTTCTAGCAAACAGCGGGTGCTCAGGAATGTAGATGATTTTAAACCATAGGTGACGGTTTGTAGCTGTAAGCACTGAATGGGCTTTTCCGGATTGTCACGCCATAGGATGTTCTGCAAGCTTTTTTGCTCATCATTGATGAGAACATTTCGAAACATCTTGGCAATATCACATATTAACATATATAGATATGTGCGTGACAGAACCAAGATGTTGAAAAGTTCATTTTGTATTACAGGCCCATTCAACATGACTTGATTTAATGATTTGTTGTTTTTTGTGTGCATACTGCCATTAAAGACTACCCTTAACTTTGTGGTTTTACTTTGGTCGTTTAAGACAGCATGATGTGAAAGGAAATATACAGCACCATTCTGTAGGTCATACTGACCTATATCTACAATCTTGGCATGCCCCATCTTTAGGTACTCCTTTATAAATTGTTTGTATTGTTCGAAGTAGTGTGGACTGTTCTTAAACTTCTTTTCCAAGCAGAGAAACCTTTGTAGGGCAGCGGAAAATGAATCCCCAAGTTGCAGTTCATTCATTGGAGCATTCAAAGGTAAGTCTACTTGAAACCTATTATTTTCTAATTTTACTGTTGCTTGAAATGCATCTTCGGCCTTTTTAAATTCACTATTTAGTTTATTGCTGTCAGTATTTGTTGCAGATTCTCCTGGAATTTTTTCTGACAGCCAGAATTGTTCCATAATATTTTCTAATTTGTCATTACTTTTTTCACAGGCCACAAAGTTTGACAGGTTTACTAATGTTTGGCAAATAATTTTTCCCAAAGTATCACATCGCAAACTATTTTTCCCAAATTTTCATTTGGCAAAAATTCAATTGTCAAAACTACCTATCGCAATTTTACAGTTAGCAAGCCTTTTCGTTGGCAAGCGATTGTTTAGCAAAGAATTACTTGGTCGTTTTTATTTTCCCAAAATATTTTTTGGCAAATGCATCGTTTGGCGTAACATACTAATCCCAAAATATTGTATGGCATACGATTTATACCGCATATACAATATTACATCGCAACCAATTTTTCGGGTACAGTTTGAGGCGAATTTTATGTTTTTTTTTAATAAAAGCTCACACGGGGTTTTATATTATGTTGATAAACAATTAAAAGTCGGGTTCTAAACAGTAATTTAGATGAAACTGATGAGGGAACGCAATGCCGAGGGAATAACAAAACAGTCGGTTCTGGCACTCGCCGGCCGCTGCCGCGGCACGCTCGCTTCGCTCGCTCGGCTCGTGCGCTGTATGGTCGCAGTTTCACCTAACACTCCTCCTCGCTTCGCTCGTCGTCGTACCTAACGGTGGCTCTGGGATAGTTTTTTTATGAAAATTAAAATAAAAATATGGTTTTTTTATCCGTGGCTATCTGTGCCTTCTTAGTACCTACCAATAAAAAATATGAATAGTGATCATTATGGTGGATTTTATTTTCTCACTTCATTCATTATGATACCAATTATTCATGAAATACGTTTTTTGTTCCAGGCAAGTTCAAGCCAAGGGTTGTGCAAAAAAGTACGAAATTCCTGTATAGACCTACGAACTTAAAAATAATATTATCATTTGCCAGGCTTTTGCTATAAGAAGAACTTGCGAAGTATCAAATTTGGGAATTTTTTTTTTTGGATTTTAACTTATGACAAAATAAAACATTTGCTTAATAAGCATTTGCTTAATAAAATCTTGACGAAATGAAACTTTGCAAAATAAAAATTTGCCAAATGAATAAAATGAGAAATGTAACTTTGCTAAAGATTTGTTTGGGAAATGAGACTATTGCGATAAGTTATTTGGGAAGTCATATTTGGGAAACATAATTTGCCAAATGGCAGTACACCAGTTTGACACTATAGGCATAGATACATTAGAAGCACCACATGAATCAAGACAGTCCACCCTACCTCCAACCACATATCCAAATAAAGTGTTTTGCAGTACTGCACCATTGGACAGTTTTATTTTGCCATCTAAAAGTGAATTGAAATATATCTCTACATTTGTTCAAGTTTGCAACCTTTCGGTTTATTGTGGCAGTACTGCAAAACACAAAAACAAAAAACAAAGTTTGACGTTTCCCCCCTCCCTAACTGGATTGGCGAAAACGTCAGTGTGATTTAAAACCGTCGTTAAGTCAACACAGTTCTCGCTTTCGTAACTTTTTCGTATTAGAATTTAAACACCATTGACACGTACCGTAGCTCAGTCAACATATTTATAATAGTGGAAGCAGCAAGTGCTAAGGAACCCTCAAGACCGTGTCTGTAAGGCGGACGCTAGGCTAAGTTGGATGCTGAAGGTAACGATTTAGGTGACTTTAGCTGGCCGGAGGAGCCCGATCTGAACCGACAGCAGAACAGCAAAGCCTGGGATCCAATCTCCAGCATCCGGAACAGAAGGTAACCTTATTCACTTCGCTTTAGTTTCCCGTAATTTTGAATTAGCAACAACGTTCTTGCTCACCCACCCTAACGTATTCTCATTCAAAATACTTTCGTCGTAACGGTTAATTTTCGAATTTATTTACAGTCCACTTCTTTCGTTTCATTAACATTTTTGGTCCTTCGAACCGGATATTTTGATAAGTGACCTCTGGTTTTATCGTTTTCTTTTCGCTTAGTCACTTATTGGAATCCGTTTATTTGTTTTCCTGTCATAACATTGAGAAAAAAAATTAGGGTAGGAATTGTAAAAATACTTGTGGGTAAGCAAGAAAGTTGATCGTGTAGTGGTGTTTAAATTTAGTTCATTCAATCATTCACGTTGCTGTTTATTGCTGCCAACACTTTCGTTTGTGTCAGTGTCACTGTCAAATTAGACAGTCTGTCATCAACAGGTTCGATTTTCGAAGTTAAGTTTTGTATACTTAGTAGTTGTTTGTTTGTGTTTTGTTTATTATCGAGTTAATATGGGACCCGGTGATAAGTCAATGGAGGCAGATGCTGGTGTTAACCCAGTGTTGATTGCACGAGACTACGCAGTAATGCGCATAGAGTATTTAGAAATGTTGTCGGATGTGGAGTTAGCTTTGTGTGATGAATCTGAGCTAACTTCTATAGCTCAAAACTTTCATGATGCTCAAATAAAGCTTTTGAGTACCATGCCGAGGAGTGAACATCGGGAAATCTGTAGTTACACGGCGACGTTCGACACAAAACTTAGGTTAGTAAGAGCGCGCTTAATGAGGGATTTAAAAGACGCAACTACGAAAACGAAACAACTTATTATGCCAAAATTGCCGAAGTTACAGATTAAGCCTTTCGATGCTAGGGTTGAGAATTGGATATCATTTATCGAACTTTTTAATTCTCTAGTGCATAAACGCACAGATATTGCGCCAGTTGAGAAGTTGCATTATTTATTATCGAGTGTACAAAATGAGGCGTATGATCTGATAAAAAATTACCCTGTCAATGATGACAACTATAACTTGGCATATGACACATTATATAGGCAATATAATAAACCTAGACTTATAGCAACAACCTACTATGAAAAGTTAGTTCAATGTGAAGCGGTGAAGGGATGTCGGCCTAGTGACCTGCAGCGGGTTCATAGGGTTTTTAATGAAAACTTGTCTATATTGAAAGGCTTTAAGTTACCTGATGTTAATTTCATGCTTGTGCAATTACTGTGGTCGAAGCTTGATAAAAGCACTAAAGAGCAATTTGAGCTAGAGCATAACTCGGATGACATCCCTGTGTTTAGTGAATTGCAGGATTTTATAGAAAAGAGATATAGAGCTTTAGATACTGCAGGATTTACAGGGTCTATTACCAGTTCCGCTCAATCTAATATCAATAGGCCTATTAGTAGGGCAAAGACAGCTTTGTTTGTGTCTGCTCCATGTTGTGTTTTGTGCAGGGAAGGACATAAGCTGGAATCATGTCCAACATTTTTGGGATATGACCCAGACACCCGTTTCAATTTAGTTAAACAAAAGAAGTTGTGTATTTTGTGTTTGGCAGATTCACATCCAGTGAAGGCTTGTAAGTCGGAGGAGCGGTGTGAGCATTGCAGATTTTCACACAACACACTATTGCATTTCAACCGACCTAATTCGCGTGTATCCTTGTCTGTGGATACAGAGACACCTGTGGACTCTCAGACCCAGGTATCCATGTTAGCAAATACCCGTGTGTTCCCTACTCTATTTGCTACTGCTAAGGTACTGGTTAGAGATAAGCATGGTGGTCTTGTACCTGTACGGGCAGTATTGGATTGTGCTAGTGGGTGTAACTTTATAACCGAGAGTTGTGCTGAGAAACTAGGTATCAATGTCATACATGGGAGGTACGCGGTTGATGGTATAGGTCAGGCATCAGCCCAGCCACAGGGCTTAATTTCATTAGTAGTGCGACCAAGTGTTGGTGAGGTCAAAGCCGCATTCTCAATTGAAGCCTATCTGTTGCCTAGAATATGTCCAGATCTGCCGACTGAACACATCGACATTTCGTCACGGCACCGCACTAAGGACCTGCAACTTGCTGATCCCGGTTTTCACACCCCAGGACCTGTTGACATGCTGTTGAGCGTCAACATTTTCGCTTCGTCGTTGCGTCCAGGCCTGATCAATGGTGACTGCGGTGAGGCAACTGCCCTTAACAGTGCTTTCGGATGGCTCTTGATGGGTGGTGCTGCCACCACTGAAGTCGCTCCTTACTCTCGAACTGACTCTTGTTCTCGCTCTGAGTCTCGCTCTCTCTCTGGCTCTCGCTCTTCCTCTGATTCTCGCTCTCGCTCCGATTCTCGATCTCGACCCGACTCTCGCTCTCACTTAGATTCTCGCACTCGCTTAGATTCTCGCTCTCGACCTGACTCTCGCTCTCGACCTGACTCTCGCTCTCACTTAGATTCTCGCTCTCACTTAAATTCTCGCCCTCGCTTGGATTCTCGCTCTCGCTTTGACTCTCGCTCTCACTCCGATTCTCGCTCTCGCTCCGACTCTCGCTCTCACTCCGATTCTCGCTGTCGCTCCGACTCTCGCTCTTACTCCGATTCTCGCTCTCGCTCCGACTCTCGCTCTCACTCCGATTCTCGCTCTCGCTCCGACTCTCGCCCCCGATTCGCCTCGCCTTTCGTTTTTTGTGCTCGATCTTCTCGTCAGCCTCAATCCCTCTCAGCTATAACTTTATTCTCCATTATCGCTTGCCTATCTGCTCTTGCTTTCACATCCATTCTCGTTGTCACTCTCATTCTAATTCTCGGGCTCACCACTACTATCGCTGTCGCTATTACTCTTGTCGTCGGTTCGCCTATCACTATATCGTCTTTATCGCCCTTCTGTCGGTGCTCTGGCCTCCGAAATTACTCTCGTTCCTGTAGTCAAGCTAACTTCCGCTCTCGTTGTGACACTCGTTCCCTCTCTTGCTCTCGCGTCAGGTCATCTGATGGTAGGCGGTCGCCTCGCTCGAGACTCGCACGGCAACGGTATTAGCGTCTAACCTTTATTATAAATGTGTCGTGTCGTCTTTCCTTTGGGTTAGTTAGTTTCATTTTCTCGTTCGTATTTTTCCAGTATTCTCTGGGTTAAAACACTGTCGTATTTTGGTAGGCGGATAATGTTCAAGTTTGCAACCTTTCGGTTTATTGTGGCAGTACTGCCAATATAGAATTTAAAAGTTTGACGTTTCCCCCCTCCCTAACTGGATTGGCGAAAACGTCAGTGTGATTTAAAACCGTCGTTAAGTCAACACAGTTCTCGCTTTCGTAACTTTTTCGTATTAGAATTTAAACACCATTGACACGTACCGTAGCTCAGTCAACATATTTATAATAGTGGAAGCAGCAAGTGCTAAGGAACCCTCAAGACCGTGTCTGTAAGGCGGACGCTAGGCTAAGTTGGATGCTGAAGGTAACGATTTAGGTGACTTTAGCTGGCCGGAGGAGCCCGATCTGAACCGACAGCAGAACAGCAAAGCCTGGGATCCAATCTCCAGCATCCGGAACAGAAGGTAACCTTATTCACTTCGCTTTAGTTTCCCGTAATTTTGAATTAGCAACAACGTTCTTGCTCACCCACCCTAACGTATTCTCATTCAAAATACTTTCGTCGTAACGGTTAATTTTCGAATTTATTTACAGTCCACTTCTTTCGTTTCATTAACAACATTTAATAATATAGCTATTTCTGATGGCTCATTGAATGTCAAATCTGACAGTTTTACATTTTCAGGAATGTTCATCTGTGAAACATCCACACTATGTTGTGGTAACCATGGGGTTACATTGTCAACTATATGGAAGTTGACATCATAATCTACATTATGTACGCAAGAATAAACTTTTATATCTATACATTCATTTACTTCAGTACTTTTATTTCAGATACCAATAATATTGGTATTATCAGTTATAGGCTTTAAATTCAATTTATCAACCAAATCTTGGCGTATCAGAGAAGCCTGTGACCCGCTATCGAGGAGTCCCTTTACAATATGCTCTCGGCCAAGTTTGTCATAAACCCTGACCTTTATAGAAGGTATCAGGAGATTTCTACATTTCTTTACATTTGTATGGCAATTGACCATTGGATTGTCTACAGTGTTTTTAGATTCATCTCCATGCAATAGGGTGTTGTGCGCTTGTTTACAAATTTTGCACTTAAAACTAAAATTGCATTTGTTTTTGTGTGGTTTTAGGCAAATATTGCACAAATTGTTATTCTTTACAAACAGTAACCTATCCTTTACTGGTGCCATCTGGAATTTCGCACATGTATATAGGGGATGCTGCTGTTGACAATATGCACAAGGATTTGGTATATGACCCTCACTATTAGCTACAATATTTGTAACTTTGTTATATGTAACTGAATTTCTTTCTGGACTATCTTCGAGTGCCATGGCACGCCTTTCAAGAAATGCCAGAAACTCATCCATTGTAGGCAATTTATTTGGATCTTCCCGGTCTAAATGATATGCTCTGTTGGTAAATGGATCCAACTTTCTTGTCAACACAGATATCAATAGCATATCCCATTCCTTGACAGGCTGCTGCAAGTTTTTTAAGGCATATAATTGCTGTTGTACCTGTGATATGTATGTTCTAATACTTGCAGCAGTCCCTTTTTGCATGGAGGGCAAATCCAAAAGAAGCGAGATATGACTACCAATGAGGCGAGGTTTATTGTCAAATCGCTTCTTCAGCAATTCCATCGCTTCATGGTATGACTCATTTACAATGGGCAAGTTTACTATTATACCTAATGCATCATCAGTTACATATTTTCTTAAATAAAATAATTTTTGAACATCCGAAAGTGTCGGGTTTTTGTCAAACACTGCACAGAACAGGTCTATGAAAGGCTTGAACTTAGTGAAATCCTTTCCACTGAAGTAAGGAATCTCAATATGCGGTATCTTGTTTGCAGGCATTGCATGCTGCTCTTTAGTATGTGCTGTTTGTTTCAAGCCTTTTATAGCCTGGTCCAATTGACCTAGAATTTTAAAATATTTATTTTCAATCACTGAAATATCACTACACTCTGTGTCGCTTTCATCAATTGTTAAAATGTCGATGTTCACTGATTCATAATTTTGGAATGTACTCACAATGCTTTCTCTTCTAGCTACAAGTTCACCTTCTGTCGAGTCCATACAGTCACTTGCAAAGGCCTCCGCTCTCGTAACGGCTCCTTTAAGCGCACTTTGCTTAGCCTTTAGCCGCTTTAGTTCTGCCATTCTTACCGCAAGAGCCTTTTCTTCAGGAGTCATGATTCACTAAGCCGAGAAAATATTTTGTTTTGACTGTCACACGTCACTGTCAGTTTGACATTTCTTGCGCACTGCCGCCAACCTCAATGCACTATAGCTGCCAGAAAGTTGACGTTTTCATTTTGAGCGCGATTTGCCGGTTAAAACCAGTTCAGCAAAAAATGGCTGCCAAATTCAGCCCGACGCATGAAATTTTTATAAGCACTTTAGTATGGATATAGCCACACTTTTCTTCACTATACACAACTGATAGCTTATTTCACTTTTGTTCGTTTTGCGAATGTATCACAGGCCGGAATGCACAAAAAATATAGATTTTTTGACTTGTAAACTCACGACCGGCACCCGCACTTTGAAATCGCGTATTGGGTATATAGTCCACAATTACCACTTTTCCAATTGTTTTTCGAAGGACCAGTTACCATGTAGCGTAAATAATACACGGTAGTAATTTTGAACACTGAGTTTAATAATTAAACTTGAGAAACAGTAAAATTGCGTGCTACTCATTGGTATAGACCAGACAAGAGAGAGCTGTGTTGCCATACACAAAAATACTTAAAATATTGGCTCTGTTGCCATACACAAAAATAATTATTATATTTGTTCTTGTCTTGAACACTACTCTGTTTTGCCAAGCTGTAGGTGGGGCACCAAACAAGCGAAATTTTTGATTTCCTTGTGCATAATTTGTACATAAATAAATCAAAAATATGTATGCGTAAACTATTAGAGTGGGCGCCAAATCGGCCAAGATTTTTAATTTCCTTTTGCATAAATTATACATTTAAAAAATGCTAGAAGTATGGCATTTTACATTTTCCCCGGGTGTCAAATTACGCAGGGCGCCAAATCAGCAATTTATTTTGATTTCCCTGTGCATAATTTAGAAAATCATTATGCGTAAATTCAGAAAATACTAGTTTGGTACCCATATTTTCCCGGGGCGCCAAATTGTGGAGGGCTCCAAACCAACCAAAATTTTTGATTTCCTTATGTATCATTTACACATAAATAAATCAAAATTCTTAATGAGTAAATTCACAAAAAGCTAAAATGGAATTTTCTTAAACTCGCTTTCTATAGTTTTCTCTTTTTTTATATTAACCATTTGGAGAATTTTTGAAACTAAAAGTATGGAAACAAGTTTATATCCTGTGCTGCATGTAGTACTTATTACTCTTATTAGCATCGATAAAATTGGAAATGTACCTATTCAGTTCGAATACAGTTGCATTTATTTTGTTTCGCAATTTTTTGAAATAAACTAAAATTTTCCTAGTAGGTAGAGGTAGGGCCTTTACTTAGACAAAGTACTAGGTTGAATTTTGGATAGATTGCGGTATCCTAAAAGTGACCCTTTTTAAGGTTCCTACCTAAACTAGGAACCCTTTTAGTTTCGGCAGGTCAGACTAGACCGGCAGTACTATAAAGTTGCAATTTGGTAAAGGTACATATACATATTAATTACGCCGAGAAAATAATATAATAAAATATAGAACAATAGTAAATCACAAGGGATCAAAATGATATATTTTCACGCCCGGATGAAGCGATGGATTCCACAATAGAATCCAAAACGTAGTGAGGCATTCTAAACTGGAATCCTGAGCGAAATGAGGGATTCAAGGGAACAAACTAAAGCACGACCGAAGGGAGTGCTTTAAATCGACACGAGTTACGAATGTGGTTTTCGCACGTGTATACTGGGACGACGTTTTTCAGTACATTTGGTCCTCCGAAGACCTGACGTAAAATGAACCACTTCTCGCACTAGCGCGTAACAATCACCCGAGTTAAAAATAAGTTTTTACACATGTATCGAACGACTTTTTTCATAACAAGTGCCTTAAAAACGCACGGCGATTTTTTTTTACGCACGCGAAGCAAAGTTTACTTTTCCGCACTAGTTAGGTAAAAATATGTTTCCCCCTACACGTAAAGTGGCGATGGATTTACTGCTAGCAATGTCGATATTAGGTGTTAACTTTGGAAAACGAGAGGGGGGGGGGGGGCGCAAATTTGGCGCTTGCCCCGGGCGCCATTTACTCTAGCTACGCCCCTGGGTGCTTAGCCAAGTTGCCAATCGCTAGCGCCTGCTAGCGCAACGTAGTTTTCCCTCTTTGTCGCACTAATATGAAGGAGTGACAGAGAGGGAAAACGACGATGCGCTAGCGATTGGCAACTTGGCTAAGCATGCTGGTCCGATATATTATTATCTGAGCGACTATAGCTACCTTTGCCTGGTGGATCACTACCTGCTTGCGGTGGGAACAACTACGACAGATATTGTGGTTATTTTTAGATTCAAGGCGATTCCTATCAACACAAATTGTGCTGTTATAGGCAAATATCATAGACAATAGCTAAGCAATTCGTTCGGCAATTTCTTTAAGTGTCCAGTTTACTTTTTTTCAATTTTTAAACGTGTTCAAAAGATTAGATTCTGATTAGACTTTTTTTGCATGTTACTCAATATCACTGATTTTCTTTTTTTTTATAAATACGGGTATAAGCCCTGGATGCTTAGCCAAGTTGCCAATCGCTAATGCTTAGTAGCGTATCGTAGTATTCCCTCTCTGTGACTTTTTGATATTAGTGCGACAAAGACAGTTAGCTGCCTTTCGTTTACGATTGACGATAAGCGTTAGCGATTGGCAACTTGTCTAAGCACCCTGAGGTTGTCCCGTTGGCGCTAAGTCGGAGTCTGATGATGCATGGGATCTTGGAGAAATTAGTTAAAATTGGTTTTGAAGCCGCCAGCATCATCGGTACAAGGCCACAAGGGCCTATCTTAGATATAGGATATAGGTTAGGTTAGTTAGATTAGAATAAATACTTAAATTGAATGCATGTAAGGTCAATGTGGGTAAGACCGCCGTCTATCAGGAAAGTCCGTCTACCAACTGATTTCCGACCCTAATTGTACAGTATAAGATGCATATGACGGACTTTCCTTCTAGGTTAGCTTGAAAAAAACGACGGTTTTTTTTTTGGTGATTATGCCAAATCTACTCTATTTACCAGCCGGCCCCTGGCTGATCCCACATGCAAATAAGCAATTTGTTAATTCCCGACTCGTTTATCTTGGTCAGTCTGAACCGGCCGCTACGGACCGCAGGTGGCCTATCGTATCAGACACAACAGTATGTCTACTATACCTAGCGTAGATAAATCATGCGAGGTGTTTTCGGCTATTATTTGGTACAGGATGCTTAGCCAAATTGCCAATCGCTAACGCTTAGTGTTAGTATTAGCGTATCGTAGTTTTCCGTCCCTATCATTCTTTCATATTAGTGCAACAAAGACAGTTAGCTGCTTTTCATTGACGATTGGCATCTTATCTAAAGGTGGATTTACACCGAACGAGCGAATGCTTATTCTATCCCCGTCAAACGTTTGGTCTAAAATTCTAAATCCACCTTAAGCAGCCAGGTATACATATTAATCATGTCGACAAAGTGGTACAATAAAAAAAAATCGAGTACTTCCCCTAGTGGGGATGATTTTTTATTTTATTGTACTTAATCCCAGTGGTTTTTCGAAAAGAAAAATTTTTTTTTTCTAATGTCAATATTTTCGTATAAAAAATGTTCAGTGTCAATATGCTCCTTTTGAAAAACAAGTGGGCTTACAGAATACTTTCAAATAAAACTATTTCGAATATCGAACATAATCGGCCCAGTTGTTTTTGAATAACTACGGAACCCTTGAAACGGATTTCTATTTTCAAAAGTAAACTAGTTTATGAATAAAAGGTTGTATTTTATTAAAAAAACCGGCCAAGTGCGAGTCGGACTCGCGCGCGAAGGGTTCCGTACCATTATCAATTTATTATTAAAAAATACAGCTAAATCAACCTACCTCAAAAACTATAGGAGATAATTTAATCAAACTAAAAATCGTTGATAGAGTTTATAAATGTGCATAACATATATTTTTTTTAGAATTTTATATCGCGTAGTTTAAAAAATAGAGGGGGGGGGGGACACATTTTTCAGACTTCGAGAGCTGATATCTCGAAAACGATTTGCTTAAATAAAAATGAGATTTATAAACCTTCATATCATTTTCAAAGACCTTTCTATTAATACCCCACACGCTTATATACAACTAAAAAAATTGTTCTATCCCTCAGTTACATGTATGGAGGGCCCCCACCCCAATGGTTTTTTTTACAATTTAGTATCATAATCCTGTAGCGGTTCATACAACACATATCCTTACCAAATTTCGTTACTGTAGCATTTATAGTTTCCGAGTAAATCGGCTGTGACAGACGGACAGACGGACAGACGGACAGACGGACATGACGAATCTATAAGGGTTCCGTTTTTGCCATTTTGGCTACGGAACCCTAAAAATAGCCAAAAAGTGGGGGTCGCCTGATGTCGCCCGGCCACCTCCGCGGGGATAGCGGGGGCGGCGCCCCGCCCCCACCCCTGGAAGACATGCTGCAGAAGGAGATAGTCAAGAATACTTATAAATAACCATTATTGCTATCGTATTGTGCGAGGGTATATACCCGGATAGGAAATCAGTCTTCTCAACGACCACGTTTACCCATTCCGGTCAGCTGGGTAACAACTGATTCACGCGGAGACAGCGGACCCCCGCCTTAACTCAATTTGAGGTTATAATTGTTGTGTGCGTTGAGGAAACTTTGATAGCGCGATGTAGGAATACCATGCCTTGCTACACTTCATTAAAGAAAAAAAGAGATTTCTAACCCATTCCCCGTGTATACTCAACCTTTGGGAAACGCTTAGGAGATCACATCATAGTCATAGTCATAGTCATTTATTTATAATATTCTAAATATTACATGTCAACAAGTTATTAAACATTCAAAATGGTAAAAAAAAGAAAAAACCTAATTATAGTGTACGTTTGTACATGACAATTGTGATTCGATTACATTCTAAAAATAAATGTCATACAATAATAAATTAATTAGTCAAGGTAGGTACATGTCAATAATAATTCGAAAAATTTAATTTGATGTAGAGCTATTACCTATAATTCCATGCTCAGACACTGTAACCTAAGAGACTGTACTACAACAGAAGCAAAGAAACTCTTATTTAATTTGCACTCTCTAGATTATAACGAGACAGAAAACGTTTTTCATTGTGTTTTTTAGTTCCTAATTGTGCTTTCTTTGTTTTAGCTTTAAGATTTCTTTATTTTTTGTTTTTTCCTTTCACCAAAATTTTGATACCAATTTTGTAAACATAATTTCTGTAATCCGCGATACAAGGGAAGCGTGACATTTGTCACGTCTTGTAAATTATTTTACGAAATAAAGGTATATTACTATTATTATTCATTATAAAGTTAGTTTGGCGGGTGGGTGGATTTGGAACTAAATATTGAGGTGTGTAGACAGTGTTGTTTGGGGATTGCTTTTTAGTTCTACCCTCATTTTGTTTGCCATATAAGCCAAAGATTTACCTTATATTTCGGAGAGCGACTTGATAAAAGTTATCGTAAATGTTTTATAGAAAAATTATCAAATATTTAAATCGTTCGCAATGGCATGTGATGAATTGTTAGGTAGTTGCATTATAGAATATTTGGCGTTGGGAATGTTTTACATTAAATGTAATATATTGGATTAGGACTGTCTTTAAATATTTTATATCATTCATGCTTAATGATTTAGGAATCAGAGTAAAAATGTTTTATTGCCCAAGTTATAAAAAAAATACAACTTTCAAGATTATCACTCATTTTTTACGACAAACTGGTCTTAATCGCGTAAACGTACCTACGCTTAATTTTCAGTCTGTTACTGGTCGCAACCACGGGTGTAACGACATGTCCGAAACGTTAGGATAAAATTAAACATAAGTTTACGGGATTAACACTCTGTCGTTAAAATAAGAAAAAGACTGCATGATTCTCTCTAACTGCATAATTCGTTGGTAACACAAAACGTGACTCGTCGAAATTCGTTGATTTTGTTGATTTGGTCTCAATCCACCTCGAGTAAAACCCTAGCTAAACAATAGTTCCAAAGCTCCCTGTAAAATTATTCCTACATCGCGCTATCAAAGTTTCCTCGCACCGCTCACCAAATAGAACCTGAAATCGTCTCCACGCGGGGGTCCGCCATTGCCCTTTAAAGCAGTGGCCACCCAGCTGCACTGAATGGGTTCGACTGATCGGGGCAACCTGCAAAAGCAATAATTAGTATTCTGTAGTTTCTTTCCAATCACACTTCGACTTCCGGCCACGGGCGGGCCGCCGCCCCGAGCCCAGCCAGCGCTCCGCCCGTCTCCACTACAAGGGTATGGCAAATTACATCTGTGGAGATTGACCCCCAATTTTTGACTTTTTCAACAGACTATACCTAATATCATTCAAATACTCACAAAATAAAACTCTTCTTTCAAAAAAGGGTTCCATTAACCGGTACATTGGGTTGTTACCAGTTACAGGCATAGGTACCTACCAATAACAATATGAGCATGTAGTACTAATGTAATTATAAATACCTCCTCCTTTTTTGACGTAGTAGTTTAAAAATAAAAAATATAGACGAACTATCTATTTGACTTACCCGTCCACCAGAGTGATGCTATATAGATGCGTTAAACTCCCACCAATCACAGCCTCGCAACGTAGCACGTTCGCACGCGCACGTGCTATGTTGCGGAGATGTGATTGGTGGTCTTCAAACGCATCCATATAGCATTGCTCTGGTGGATGCCTTGTCGCTGATGTTTAATAAGGTTTGAGAATTGGTAAAAAGTCGTTAGCGCGATGTAGGACACCGTTAACATATCGCCGCCATACTTAATGTTAATAATGTTGCTGATTTAATTTTATGATTGTTGCCCTCTGACGAAGCCTATGTTGCATGTACGTTTCCGATGTTCAATGTGTAAGAAATTATTTTAGGTTAAAAAAAAAATAATTTTACTATTAGCGAAATTGTTTTATTTAAAAAATATCAAAATATATATTATAAAAAGAGTACCTAATTAGCGCGAGTTGTCAACAGTAAGTAAATCTCAGTTAGTCTTATAACCTAACTAAACATGAATTTTCACGATTAATAAAACGTTATGCTTAGTTGTTGTCACAACACTGACTGTGATTTAATACCTACTTTGTTGACAGCTGCGATAATTCGGTACACTTCTAAGAAAATACAATACTACATCGCGCAACCAAAATTGAAATGTTGTTAGCGCGATGTAGGAATGCAAAGTTGTTTTATCCAGCGGGATAATTTGGAACTAAAGTTATTGTAACGATGCATGTGGACAGTGGCGCTATGATGAAGTTTTTGAGTTTTTTTGCAATTGTTGTCAGCTACTCTGCGGCCATTTGCTATTCTATTAAGTATGTAGGGACTCCTACTTACTTTTGTATTTGTTCGATAAATGATATCTACCTAGCATTGTACCGAGGAGAAGTTTCATAATTTGCGAAACTTGCATAGAGAATGTTCTCGTAAATCTCAATTTAACAAATAATGTAATCAAGCCAACACCGCACTAGATACAGGCCTTAAGAGTTATATTTACTGCCTTGTTTACTTATTTACGATTTAAAATAATTATTAAATAACACATTTTTATAAGATCTCAAGGAAACATTCTCAATGAGAAGTTACTCTTAAATTCTCATGAAAATTCTCTAAAATTTCCGAGCATATTCCCGCAATTTTAGAATTTTCTGTTCTGAAACTTGTACATTGCATATAATATCTACCTTAAAAATTGAATATTCTACCGTCGCTCAACTAACTAAGTACAATACCTACATTATTAAGCCCTGAATGAAATCGTCCTAAATCGGCTGTGACAGACTGACGAATCTATAAGGGTTCCGTTTTTGCCATTTTGGCTACGGAACCCTAAAAAAGTGGGGGTCAAGTTGATTAACACGAATGATAGCCTTACGCCAGTGTCTCCTCGGTCGCGCAGTTATTGTCCGGAATGGAAGCCCTCAGGAGTTATTGTCAGGGTTATCACGTGCGCGAGCTGGTCGCCTCTAGGCCCCATCAGGTCAGCTGGGGAACTGACTTCCCGAGAGACGGCTGACCCCCGAGGAGTGAGGAGTTGAGGTTATATTTGTTGGGCAGTTTGGGAGAATGTTGATAGCGCGATGTAGGAATCTAGGATACATTGGTGGGTAGTTTAGGAATTAAAATGTTGAGGGTATTTAATCAGCCGTCGCGTAGGTAGGCTGCCTACGAAGCTGAAGGTTCCAGGTTCGAATCCCGGGGATATTTGTGTATTTTATTTATCACAAATATTTGTTCCTTGGTCGTGGCTGTCTATGTATTTAAGTGTCTTTATTTATATCTATGTTACACATATATCGTCGCCTGGTACCCACATCACAAGCCGTTGAGATTACCATGGGACTAGGTTGATTCGTGTAAGAATATCCCTAAATATATAAGTTACATTTTTTGAATACTTGTGCCACCAATAAATTTTATTTCAGTTTGTGAGTTGTTATTTTAGTTCTACCCTCGTTTTGCAGCACAGAATCTTCAGCGTCTTTTCTAGTACTGAGTTTAACGCAGACTTACTTTCTGTCCATCTCGCACATACTGCTCTCGACATTGGTGCGAGCGAAAACGCACACGCATTCAGTGTGTCAGGGTATTTAATTAAAAAATAATACGAATTAAAAAAAATAAAACTTTCTATTTAAGCCATTAGGGTGTAAGTAAACACGACTCAGTGGCGTATCTAGGGGGGGGGGGGGGCAGAGGGGGCTCATGCCCTGGGCGTCGAATCAGAGGGGGCGCCAAATCGGCCAAAATGTTTGATATACTTTTGCATAATTAATAATAAGAAAAATTAAAATTCATAAAATGCTAGACTGGTACATTTTCCCCGGGCGTCAAATTAGGAGGGGCGCCAAATCGGTCACGACTGGCAACATTACATACCTATAGGCCATAGGCTATATGGCTTTTCGCTGACGATAAATGATAAAATTCAGGTACCAATACCAACGGACGAAGCATCAAGTTCGCGTGACCTACAATGACCCCATTATTCTGTCATTCATTATAACCAGTAAGATTACGTCTCACATTTCGATTCTAAGAACTACAAAATGGATGGATACCTATACAGGGTGTTTTTTATATCATTAGCCATATTACAACATGTGTTGGGTAAAGGCGTAAAAAAATATTTGGTAAAACAAAAATAATCCATTTTTCATTATCCTTTTTGTTATAGATTTTTTTTAAAATCCCATTATCTAACGAATGTTTGGTCACTATGTTCACTTGCTTACTTTGCGTACTGCCCCACCTAGTATGCGCTCATAACTGCCAAATCAGATTGGAAAGGGTGTTTGAGTTTGCAACTTTAATTAACCCGCATAAGGTAACTAATTCAATACGTAACAAGTTTCCTACGCGTGGTGGGGAATGGAGGTGGAGCTTAACTTGCAGGTAAAACCCACGAGACAGCATTATCAGTCTATCGCATACAGTACTAATAATGAGGGTATTTTGAGTTGCGCGCCGATCTGAGGGTAGTTTGACTCGAGCGTGTTCACGCAAGCGCACTCCTTCTTTGTTTACAGAGTGCTGTACAAATGGCACATGGCATCTTGCGATCAGCCGAGCCAGCATAATCTGACCTCAAGAACGGAGTAACTTAAATGTTCCGTCATACAAACGCGTACTGGTTTACCTCAGATATCGATTCTAATGCACTCTCTAAGCAAATTGAATTGTTGATGACAACGAGCAGGTACAGGTAGGTATGCGCTTGGGCAGTTTTAATCAAATAACAATCGTGTGTGCATGTAGTTAGGACATTTTATTCATTGTTTAGTGCCGATGGTGGGGTGAGTGACGTCGGCTGATCGGTGCTTGTGATGAACTCCTGATTGGCTAAGACTTGACTACTCAAACCTGCTACCCTTTTGTCTGCCATCGAATCGCACGGATTGAAACAAACTTGCCTAGTGACCACAAATTATGTTTTTGCCGGATGAAAAACGGGAAAAAAAAACTAAAAAAAGTGTCACTTTTTTTTTTCAAAAATGTTGTGTACTGGTGATCGCGAATGACATATCCAAATTTGGCTAACGACATAAAAAACACCCTGTATACCAGAGGAAATCATACACAGTCATACATAATTATGTACATACACCTACACAGCTGCGATCGATTCCAAGAATGTATAGGTAAGTAAATTTTTTTTCATCACATTTGCTGCCTAAGCGCGCCATTGTTAGCGCGCGCAGCGGGTGTAATAGAAAAGTGAAATTCCCTAGGGAGTAATAGAAATGTTAGTACGTCATTTAATAAGGTTATTTCTTAAAACTTATTTTTTTGTCGGCAAGTGTGATGAAAAACATTGTATGCATCACGGTCGGTAAGCGGAATACTAACTCGAGTCAAACAGGCGGAGGGCTTCTAACACTCTCGTTAGTAATTTCGTACTTACCTCCCTTGATGCACAATGTACTATTTTTTTACACTCACTTGTAGGTAGGTATGTATGCATCTTTAGTGTATACAAAACACAGGTAGGTACGCATATTTACAGCAAATTATACAGGCACAAAGGGAAACTTATCCCTGTAAAAGATCTCTTTCAGTTAACCTTTTAACAAAGGAGTTGCCTATTGGCATTGGTACCTATTGGAATCAAAAGAACGCTGCTGGCCAAGAGCATGTCGGGCCATGCTCAGTGTAGGGTTCCGTAGTTATTCGAAAACGGCTGGGCCGATTATATTCGAAATAGTTTTATTTGAAAGTATTCTATGTATAAGCCCACTATTCATGATTTTTTGGACCCACGGATCAAAAGTTAAGAGGGGCACCATTTTTTTTATTATGGAGGGGATCTCCGAGAATATTAACTTTAGAAAAATGCTTTCCTCTTCGACCCTTACTCTTAAGAGACCTATTCAATGATACCCCACACTAAAGTCCATTCATCCTTAGTTGTCTTATCTAGTAAACAACTTTCTAACCTAAAAGTACCTACACGTTTTCTGTTGTAAACTGCCATATTTGCCTATACCAAAATACCTGAGTCCGTATTTGTGCAGTCCGTCCGTAGTGATTAGTAAATTGCTTAATTATTAATCAAGGAAACCGCAGTTTACAACAGAAAACGTGTACTTTTAGGTCAGAAAGTTGTTTACTAGATTAGACAACTAAGGATGAATGGACCGTATGGGCTTACAGCAAATAAACAAAATCATCCCCGCTTCACCAGTTGGGGAGGTACCTACCTATCCGAAAAAAAAAATTGTTTCTAGTTTTTATTGTACCACTTTCTTGGCATGATTAATATGTATAAGTGTGCCGAATTGCAGCTTTCTAGTACTAACGGCCACTGAGCTATGCTGCAGACAGACGGACATGGCGAAACTATAAGGGTTCCTTGTTTACTTCGGAACCCTAGAAATAGGCAGTAAGGTATAGTCAACAACGACGACGTTCTACTTCATTAAAGTTCATTAGTTTCATTACCACTGAATAGAGTCGAAAAGTGGTTGACCAATTTTTTTTACTTCACAGGGTGGATATAGTAAGCAGGTCAGTGAGGGCAGCTACCTGAATCCATCCTACGCGAAAGTGTTTTTAAAAAACCGTCCATCGAAATTGTTGATTTCCGAAAAAACATACGGGATGGGGCGCCGGAAAAGAGCATTCATGATAAACTTTTTTTACGTCAGTGGATCCCATTCAAATCTTTTGCATCCATTGTCTTCAAAAATATCAAAAAATGCTCCTTTCTTTGCATCCTGTATGTTTTCGAACTGTAAACGCATATCATTAAAATCGATGGATTGGTCGTAAGACCTTCGCGCAGCAGAACTGGATCTGGTAGCTGACCTCATTAACCCGATATCTATTTCCACCCTGTAAGTTTGTAATGCTATAAAACCGGCCAAGAGCATGTCGGGCCACGATTTGTGTATTTCCCTGCAAATAGGAAAGGAAAAACAAAAACCTGTCAGTTCAATATAATTTCTAACCTAAAAATTAAACTCCAATCCAATATTGAACGAACAAACACTCCTTATCTCTCCACTGTTCTCAGAATCCCGATACACGCTACTTCCTAACACATTGCATCGAGAAAAACCCGGTTGAAAGTAGTTCACTGCAGACTGCAGTCGAATCAAACATTACCCACCGATGACGTCACCCGCCGGCCATTCACATCTGTCACGTGACGTCACACCGCTCAATTCATCGTAGGTACTGCCGGTTCCCTCGTTACATAACCACTAAGTTCTATGAAAGTTATGTAATAGGGAGAAAAACCTAGTTCAACGATCATGCAATTTCTAACTGAAGCATGAAATGTGACAATTTGGGAGCCTATCTACTGCTTTTTAGTACACTTGCTTCTAGAATAAATAGGTCTGCTACTTTGCTAGACGTGTGAACTTTAACATTCTTGAAGAAAAATTTAAGTTATAAATTAATATTTAAATTCTGCTAACACATGGAACATTTCCACGTCATTGTTATATTATAAATGAGGTCTTACGTACCTTTTATTGTGTTAAAGAAATTAATGGATCTTGTAATCTTCATTTAATATAGCCATTGATGCTTATTATTAGTTTGGCCAGGATTTTTCTTTCATGCAGTCAGAGATCAGAGAGAATCATACCTTTTTCTTATGCTTTGCCTCCCATAAAAGAGGATCTTTTTTTCTGGGTTTTACTAACTGACATACTAATTTGCCAGAGGTTTTATATTAACATTTTATCAATCCTTCATAGTTCTATAATGCTGGCACTTATCTTTTTTTTCTTCTACCAGGTAATGTCACACATCACACATGACAGAATGCAGATTCTAAGAATTTAGACAAAGTTAAAAATGAATTGATTTCATTAGTAATAAGTGTAATTTATAAAGTGAAGGTGCCATGGAGTGGAGTTTCGAAAATGTAAGAGTAGAAGTAGGGACAGTAAAGAAAAAATCAAGTTATTTTTAACATTATCTATATTATAATCACTCGTATTTGCGCATGAATTTTTCTCACAAAAAACTCACACCGAGGAAACAGAATTTGTTACATCGAGATGTTGTTCGAGCTACAGCTTGAATGTTACCTACGGAGGATACGGAGTGCTGTCTTTGCGTTCAGAACGCGACCAGAATTTGTACTAGCCATTCACACTGCACACCAGTTACATAACAGCTTGAGAATCACATGATTTAAAACAAATCACAAGTTAATGTTAGCATTACATAACACAGCTAAAATACACTTCCAAAGTACAAGGACGCACAGTGTTCATGCCGGAGCCAAGAATACAATTGAATGCTACCGCACTTTCTTATATCTATAACTCAACACCACACTGGAAATAGATTCCTGGCCTTGCCCTCAATGAGTGGAATGAAATGAGGCAGTTACATAATGTCACCGGCTCTGAAAGTGATCTTGAATCAAATAAAGATACTATGTGATTCCAAAGTCTACTTGCAAGTACTTCACAAGGCCAACTCTGGGCGTTGGAGCAAGCTTATGTAACCCTCGACATTTACATAATTTAATAAAACAATACATATTGGAATCAATGTATAACACTTTATTTAACTAAAAATAAGTTACTAGGTTCGTTTTTCGCTTCTAATAATACATGATTTCAGGGAGCGGCTATTTGCGGTGACCGGAATCACAATAGAGATGGTAACAATTCTTAGAGTAGGCTTACAGGACCTTCTTGATCTCTTCGTATAGGACGAGCACGAAGGCGCCACCGGTGCCTCGGAGCACGTTGGAGAAGGCGCCCTTGAAGAAGGCGGAGGGGCCTTCGCTCTTGGCGATGGTGGCCCAGCAGTGCAGGGTGTTCTTGTACAGGATGTCGCCCTTGGCGCGTCCGGACTGCATCATCATGCGCCTACGGACCGTGTCGAAGGGATAGGACATGATGCCGGCCACGGTGGTCACCACTTGAGCGATGGCCCAGCTGATCACGATGGGGGTGTTCTTGGGGTCGGGCAACATGCCACGCGCCGTGTCGTAGAAGCCGAAGTAGGACGCGCGGTAGATGATGATGCCCTGCACGGACACTCCGAAGCCTCTGTACAGACCGACCAGGCCGTCGGACTTGAAGATCTTGGTGAGGCAGTTGCCGAGACCGCTGAACTCGCGCTGGCCCGCGCCCTTGCCGACGTCGGCGGCGAGACGGGTACGCGCGAAGTCGAGCGGGTACACGAAGCACAGGGAGGTGGCACCGGCGGCGCCGCCGGAGGCCAAGTTACCGGCGAACCAGCGCCAGAACTGGGTCTTCTTGTCTACTCCTCCGAGGAAGACCTGCTTGTACTTGTCCTTGAAGGCGAAGTTGAGCGCCTGGGTGGGGAAGTACCTGATGACGTTGGCGAGGTTACCGCGCCAGAAGGAGCTGAAGCCCTGCTCTTTGGGGATGCGCACGAAGGCATCGACGATACCCTTGTAGCGCTGGTCTTCGGTGATCTGCTTGCTCACGTGCTGGACTTGGAGAAGCAGCTTGACACGCTCGATGGGCGCCACAGCGGTCTTGGAAACCGCGGCGGACACGCCTCCGGCGATGAAGTCCTTCGCAAACGCGACCGGATCGGCGAGGTTCGACATTTTGATTAGGGTTCTACACTGGTTGAATGCCTCGCGGGCGTAGAGGTGTAATCTACTTAGGTCACACACGGGATGATGGATACACGAAACACTAACTCCCGATTTTTGTTATCAGGAGATTTTGAGTAATTTCGTGATCGCGGGAGCACAGGGGTAGGTGTGTGCCTTTTTTGAAATTCGATCGATCACGTTCTCTCGCTGTTCTGCCCGTGGAGCGGCGCAAAAGAAGGAGGAAGGGGCAGATGTTACCAACCTAGCGGCAAAGTACCACGAGGCCGGTGTGGTCATAGCAAATACGTAAAAACTCCCCACTATCAAAACTAATCGAGATTTTTTGCGACTGATTTTTCAAAAAATATTACTGTTTCGTTAACTTTTTATTACCAAAAGATTATTCCTTCTCTTATTTAATTTATTTACGTAAATATCGGAGGATAAAAAGCATTCAACTTTTTTTTTTGATGAAAAATATTGACAGCGTGTAAATATTCTGATGATTCTTCATTTTTGAAATAATAAATTAACATTTTTAAATAATATTGTAACCAACTTTGATATTTATATATAACTCGATGCCCGGGTAAATGTGCTTAAAATGGCAATACTTCCGTGACGAGCAGAAATTGCGTTTCGTTAGTGCTCGAAAAAATCAATAAGATCGTTATGCAATCATTTGGTCGATGCGTTGGCTATAAAGATGCGTTCTAAATTTTAAATACTTTCGATTAAGTTGGCTATGTTTAATATTTATTACGTGTAATATTAAAATAATCAACTATAACATTTTGTTTGTGTCAGTTTGTATACTACGCGTCTTCAAGACAATGTATCTTACAGTCATGCCAAAAGAAAATATTTGTTATACACATAATAAACTTTGATTTGAATTCATCACTACGCTCAGGGTGTAATGTAATATAATATTTAATAACATGTTATATCTTGATAACATGGTTAATGTCGGATATAGGTATAACCGGTTTGATAAACTAACATTTTATTTAGATGCTGAATCAACATTATTTATTTATTTTTTGCTCCTGTGGTAGTCCTATTATTACCTTACGTTTTATCAAGCTAAACTAAGTTAATACATACATTAAGCTAAGGTCTATATTTTTAATTTAATTTATTTATAAGATTCTTTGGAATTTAGACAATTTTATAAAAAAAGTTTGGTGTATGTAGCGCCATCTGTCGTGGAGTAGCAAACAGTGTGTAAATAATGACGTCAAGTTGACGTAGAGACGCTGTCAAACTGTCAGTCATCACTTGTCTTATTTATTTATTTATCTGTGGCTTGACTAATCGCTTGCTTGCTCTGCTGATTCTTGAAATTTCTAAAAACAATAAGTGTTTCCTTGTAACTTTTGCCAATCTCTTTCGTTTGTTAGGATTTATTGGATGGAATTTAAGTTCAGTAATATGCAGATGGGCCGCATGGGTTCTCCATCTGTCGGAATGGACGACGACAACGGCGCGGGACATGCTCTCAGCGATTTTCTTTTGCAACTGGAGAACTACAATCCTTCTATTCCCGATTCAGTGGTTGCTCATTATCTGAATATGGCTGGCTTCGAATCCCAAGACCCTAGGTGAGTGACCACAGGATGTCCTCTATTGAAATAGCATAATTATTTTTAACATTATTTAAATCTTATTTAATCCTTTTTTCTTTCTTAACAATTCCTGCATGTTACTTGTGTACTTATAACTAGCTTGTAAGTTCTCATTTAAGTGAACATGTATTTATTTTTGTTCTTATGAGAATAAATTCTTTAAACCAAACAAAAATAGCACAAGAACTTATCCAATAATGTGGTGATGAACAAATTATGGTTACTAATGGGTATTTTGTGCTGAAATTTATAACATTATGTCTGATTATTTTAAAATAGTAATCTGTACTTTTTGATACAGTTTCCATTATTTTCAATTAACTTTGTTTATAGCTACAGCATGCAGTATCATATAGTTTGTAAAGTCTTATCCTTATGATATTACTAGTATCATTGATCTAATTTGTGGTTTAAAAGCCACTTGTCAAATTTCTTTAACACATTGACGAAAAGAGCATTCACAACACTATCAGATGAATGGTTCTGAGGCAATAACCCTTAATAAACATAAGTCACACCAAAATTTCCTTGGTTTTGGCCCTTGGGTCAAAATTATATTTGTTGTTTTAATTTTTGCCCTAAAAAACGTGACGCAGTGTTGAATGTTTTATGATGTTTTGTTTCAATTTCTGATGTATGGATTAAAATCTAATGTGAAAAAGAAATACAAGTGCACCAGATTTTATTAAAAGTTGTGATAGCAACTAAAAGTGTGACAAAGTGGTATGAAACAAGACAACGAAAAGAATTTTGACTCCCTTATCAGTGAGACACAAAATTCAAAACAGTTGGGAAACATGTTCCCAATATCCGATTAAGGGTTAAGACATGGTTGGACAGATAATGAAATGCGGTTGGTAGCGATTGACTCGTTTCGTCGCTCACGGACGCTGGCGGCCGCCAGCTGCCTCCCGTCACCGCCAGCGGCCGCTCGCCGCCTCCTGTGACCGCTTGCATGGGCGCCCGGCGGGTGTGAGTGACGGCGGAATAGGCGCGCGATGCCGCCGACGGCCGCGCGGCCGGGCGACGTCTGTTGCCAGCGCGACAAAGATATTTTTTAATATGTAGATAAAGTCTAAAATTATTTCACAATGAAAGGGATCGCCGCGTCGCTGCCGGCCGCTGCCATTCCGGTCTGACTCTTACAACATCCACGTGAAGAGTTGGGGTGGTGACAGCCGTGAGCTCATATCAAATTGAAAATGTTCCAGACTGGTTCGCCTGATAGCGCTGGCGTCACAGAAGTTCCTGTCGGACGTGGCCAACGATGCACTGCAGCATAGCAAGATGCGCACCTCCAGCCAGGTCAGCTCACATTGTTATGAACTTGTTGAAGTTGCTAACAATATAAACTGTTCATATAAATAAATTTATTATAAATTGGAGATTAAAAATACAACTTAGAAATAACACAAATTACTAAAATTAAATTTACACTCAATACACACACATAGCTTATCACATTACAACCCTGTCCCTTGCCATTTCCGGTGCAAAAGTACCCATAACGCTGGCAGCATTTTCACGCTGGATAGCCATGGATAACCTTTGCACCAGAAACGACTCAGAGCGGGGATCCTCTCCCTTTAGTCTGAGCATAATAAATATCTTAGGACATCTCACACAAATCTAGCCCCAGTAAAGCAAGCCACAGACAATCGGTTATAACTGCTCAGTTTTAACTGTTCAGTCAAACTGTTCATCAGTTCAACTGCACAACTTAAAGATTTGCCTACACACATAAGTTTTAACTGAACAGTTAAAACTGAGCAGTTATAACTGATCGTCTGTGGCCCGCTTTAACTCAATTAAGGCTTGTGATGTGGGTACCAAGCGACAATATATGTAATAGACAGTAGACAGTGATCGGTTTTTTTTAATTCTCCCTCGCGGGATATCGCGTATAAAAAAATTACGGGTGTGACTATTATATTACACACACAAGAACATATTTTTTTGAACAGAAACATGGCAAATTGCATGGAAATACATATAAATAGTAAAAGTTTATTTTTGAAGTCACTATAGGAGACCCGCCGGGGGAATCCAAAAAACCGATCACTGGTAATAGATATACCCATCTGCCAGTGTCTGTCACGTGACATGTCTTATTATCAACACCACAAAGTTGAAAATACGTCTGTGGTATGTCACCTCAGTTGCAGAGGGATATACATACTTAAACACATAGACAACCACAACCAAGGTACAAATATTTGTGATAAATTAATACACAAATAATGCCCGATTTGAACCTGGAATCTCTAGCTTCGTAAGCAGGGTCACTACCAACTAGTCTGATAAATAAATCTCTTGTGAAATCATTTTGTAGCTTAATTTTGCTGTCTGTAATTTTGTTATATAAAACATTGTACTATACTATCTGTAAACTACTTAGTTGAGATTTTTGTTAGCAGTTACTCTCATTATGCATGTTGAGTTTGCCTGTAATTGGGTGAATACTCGAGCGATTTGTTAATACTGACATGTTTATCTTTAAGTATTAATATGTTTTACACCTGTTGGCGAACCTAAAATAAAAATAATAGTTCATTGTGCATCAAGGAAGGTAAGTACGGAATTACTAACGAGAGAACTTTTATGACTTGAGTTAGTATTCCGCTTACCGTGATGCATACAATGTTTTTCATCACACTTGCCGACAAAAAAATAAGTTTTAGACATAATATTATTAATTGACGTACTGACATTTCTATTACTCCCTAGGGAATTTCACTTTTCTATTACTCCCAAGCAATGGCGCGCTTAGATAGCAAGTGTGATGAAAATTAATTAAAATATACTTATTCAAACTTTTTGGTGTGTTTACAGGCCAGCTCAAGTTCCAAAAGCCAGAAGGGCCCGAAGGAGAAGAAGTACATCATGACGATGGAAGACCTGGTGCCAGCGCTGCAGGAGTACGGCATCGTGGCCAGGAAGCCGCACTACTATGTTTAGTGTCACTTGACGCCAAGGAAGTGTAAAGTAGTGAAGTCTAGATAGACATAACAGGGTGCTTAGCCAAGTTGCCAATCGCTAAGGGGGCGTTCAAGTATTACGTAACCCAATTTAGCGGGGAGGGGTGTCTCGTAAAACGATACGATGCGTTACTGGGGCGGGAGGGGGTCTTCCTTACAACTCGTTACGTAACATTGTTTTTTTATTTAAGTAAAAAACTAGGGAATCACATCATCAGCCTATGTTAGTCCATTGCTGGACGTAGGCCTCTCCCATTAACTATGCGTATAGACGCATTAGGAGGTAAATGCCCATAATCGCCACGCTGGGCAAGCGGATTGGCAATCGCAGTAATGTGTCCACTATGATGACGCTGCTGTCATCATCAATCTTGTAGAATGGTCAGTGACACTTCAATTCCTTAGTCGATTCTTTCGACACCCGCAGGAGATGGGGTGGTGACAAATGTATTCTTACTGCCGTCACCACACGGCACAAATAGTAGGGAACCAAAACCTAACCTAACAACTAGGGAATCAAAACTCCCAAATTGACAACCGTTTCAGTTACGTTTCACGGGGAATCCCTCAATTGTATTAGTCTGGTCTGGTCGTTATTTTTAATTTGTTCTTGCAAGTTGGCAACCTATTTAACTTTTTGCGACTTTAGGGTAAAAATGGTCATCATCATCATGCTATGATAGTCCACTGCTGGACGTAGGCCTCTCCTATTAACTATGCGTATAGACGCATTAGGAGGTAAATGCCCATAATCGCCACGCTGGGCAAGCGGGTTGGCGATCGCAGTAATGTGTGACGTGTGATGACGCTGCTGCCCATCATCAATATGGTCATTTGAATTTAAAAAAATGGTCATTTGAGTATCACATAACGCTTAGAGTGGGGGGTACAGAAGAACGTTACGGTGTTACAAGAGGGGGGGTCAAAAATCTTCAAAAATTGCGTTACGTAATACTTGAACACTCCCTAACGCTCAGTAATCATAGTTTTCCGTCTTCATTATTTCTTATTAGTGCGACAGAGACAGTTAGTTGCCTTTCGTACACAATTGATTAATCGTTAGCGATTGGCAACTTGGCTAAGCACCCTGGTCTGCTAACGCGAACACCGATTTTGATGACATCTTCGTTGGAGTGACAGACAAATCTCTGGAATTTACGAACTGACCCCCTTATTCATAAACGTTTGCTACCTTAACAAGCTGCTAATAATTGTTTGTCCCTTTTGCTCTTATGGACACATTGTTAAAACCGAAAGGGACAAACAATTATTAGCGGCTTGTTACGTTAGCAGACGTTTATGAATAAGGGGGTTGGGTGTTAGCAGTAGCGGGGCAAGGTAACTTTTGTGTCATACTTTCTTGCGGTGACATGGCCCCTATACCACAAAACTTTACAAGCGTACAATTCTACAAAATTAACAACTTTTTGTATGGGATTTTATACAATCTTGTAGAATTGTACTCTTGTAAAGTTGGTATAGGCCGATGGTGTGATACAGAATTCAAACTAACATCAAAAAAATGTACGAAATTGTACGCTAATTATGATACGTTAATTTATTTCATTATGTAGCGGTCGAGTTGTCAATTGTCATGTTGTGTTGTCAGCCTCCATAGCCTAGTTGGCAGTGACCCTGCCTTGTTAGTTGATTTCAATACCACACCATGTCACCGCCAGAAAGTATGACACTAACTTTTGGGTATTTCTCATATCGTGGGTTGACAACAAAAACTCGCTAAGCAACAGATACGTGAAATAAAACTCGCAGCGGAGTTCTGATTCAATACTGACATACGTTTTTTCGGGAATTTATTAAACTTTCATTTTTTCTCTTACATTCTGTCGCACCATACGTGCGAAGATGCGATTCTGTAATCATATACGATAAGCGATAATAAGGGTGCGGCTCCACTGATGCGGAGCGGAGCGGTGCTGTGCAAAATTGACCAATTACATTCTTCAAATTCGAATTCGAAACACTGTGATGCGGTCTCATTGGCGGTAAACCTTTTGGCTATTGGCCTAAACGTATGACAATGACAGATTCGTAGAAAAAGTCACGTTTTTTTTTTTTTCTTATACCACGTCGGTGGCAAACAAGCATACGGCCCGCCTGATGGAAAGCAGTCACCGTAGCCTATGGGCGCTTGCAACCCCAGGGGTGTCACATGCGCGTTGCCGACCCAATAAGAACTTGACTTTGAACTTTGAGAAACTGTAGTCCAACGGGAAAACCTCGGCAGCTCATTCCACAGACGGACCGTCCGCGGGAGAAGTTCCTCTGAAACCGCACGGTGCGCGACCATTTAGGTTGCAAGGTGTGAGGATGAGCGCCCAGTCGGTGGCGAGCGGTGCGATGATGAAAAGTGGACGTTGGCATCATGTCGAACAGTTCTTCAGAGCACAATCCATTGTACAGACGATAGAACACACATAAGGAGGCGAAGTCTCTCCTTAGACTTAAGGGTTCAATACCGCCTGTGAGTCTGGGATCGTCGACTATTCGGACAGCTCGTCTCTGAACCGAGTGAAAGGGTGCAAGCTGGTATACAGGTGCTCCTGCCCAGAGGTGACAGCAATATTCCATATGGGGTCTGACTTGCGACTTCTATAACAGAAGTCTTTGCCCCGGAGTAAAGTATCCCCTCGCTTTATTGAGCACCCCGAGCTTTTTGGATGCCAGCGTAGCTTTTCCCTCTAGGTGACATCGGAATTGGACGTCGTTGGAAATGTCGACTCCGAGGATCCCAATACTCCCTGACATGGTAAGAGCTGCGCCTTGGAACTTTGGAGCCACAGTAAATGGGGGTTTTTTTAGCGGTAAACGCGCAAACTTGTGTCTTTGTGGGGTTGAACCTGAATAGGTTATCCCGACCCCATAACGAGACTCTAGATAAAGTGTTCTCGATGTCAGACACAAGTGACCATTTCCATACATTATTACGGTCACGTGACTTATCGCTTGTCGTATACGATTCCAGAATGCCATCTTGGCTGGCTCTGCAGGTGCATGTTAAATCGCCGCCAATAGAAATGGCGAACAATGTAAATAACCCTTATTTTCAACACGTTTCTAATTCTACCTTATCTAACTAAATCTACACTTTATTGTTCGCGATTTCGTGTACCTAATAGTTGCTCAGACCTGTAAAGTGGTTTTCAGTGATTGGACAAACACCCTGTAGAAGTTAGGTTTTTTACTTATAGCTAACCCTTAATTCGATAACATCTAAAATGGTCTATGACCCACATTTTAAATTCTTGTTTTTGGGTCAGAATTATTTGAATTAGAGTGCCAAGGATGCTAAACACACGACTATCAATTATTTGTGTCGAATTAAGGTTTAGCCAGACAGACTTTGACATGATGTCTTCGATAAATAATTATTAGATTAAGGACTGATTTTTCAATCCCCAGTTAACAGTACCTGTCAAATAAATATTAGCTCTGTCCTGTTTTGACTGACAATTTGAGAAAAGGATGGTGATAATTTTAACTAACGGATAGGTTTATTTGGTGATTGAAAAATCAGCCCTAAGAATGTTTATTACCTACTCCCCAGTTACCTGGGTTGGGGACATCGGGTTTAATTTATGAATTCATTATTTTAAGTTTACATTATTAAAGAATAATATTCAATATTTATTTTTTATTTCTTTTGGGAAAAAGAACCTTATTAGCAGGGCCCGTAACTTTCATGCCGATGACATCAATTTGACGTCACGCTCCATTTAGGGTGATCGAAAATAGTTTTATTGTTAAATATTAATCATTAGTCATCAATCATTTTAATCATGTACAAATAGCTTCAAAAGTAGTATATTTTATATAATAGTATAAGTAAAATTATTTGATTTGTGTTTATACATACATTTTATTTAATGATATTATTATTGTTAGCACTTTTCAATATTTACGTAGAAAACGGAATTCCTCTTTAACGTAAAGCACGTATCAAGTAGGTATTATTTATTTCACGTGTAAATAGACTACTTTTGAAGTTATTTGTACATGATTAAAATGATTGACGACTAATGATTAATATTTAACAATAAAACTATTTCGGATCACCCTAAATGGAGCGTGACGTCAAATTGATGTCATCGGCATGAAAGTTACGGGCCCTGCTTATTAGCAACGGGGACTCAATAACAGTAAGAGTTAAGACACTAGTTTCTTAGAAAACTATTGCATATTTTTTTTTATTATCACACAGGTGAACATAGTTGGCTCTAGAACTCTTTCTTGTTGGACGAATACAAGTCGATAGGTGGTGTCTGGTTTTTAAGAATTATGTGGTCAAAATCAATGTCCACAGGAAAGACGCTCGTTTTCGCGAACGCTGCCTGACTAGTGATGGTTCATTCCCGGTAATTTCCCAAATTTACTATGAAGAAAGTTTCCATTTGGGAATATTCCCTATATACTGTGTTGGGAAAGTTACCGGGAACGATCCATCACTGTTTGACCCAATAGGTCTCGGATTTGACAAATCTACAAGATTTACTCATTTATTGCTGCAATCATTTCGTTACCCTGCACAAGAGATATAATATAAAATATGTATCTTTTATTACTTTACTATTCTTTATCACGAGAAACATTATTCATTTCTATTTAGCAAAATGAAAATGGTTTTAAAATTGTATTGATTTGTCTCAAATAGCAGTTATAAAATTATGATAATTTATGTGAAAAAATACTATTATTTATGTCTCTTACATCAAGAAATAAAAGTAACAAAGTCAACACTAATGTTTCATTTATTCAGTTGTATACATCACATTATCAGATCCACTGAGAAGAAAACTCAAGTCGAAGCTTATCATGAATAATGCTGCAATCCAAAATTGTTATGATTTGAATTCTAACTACACTACTATTCAATATACTCTATGATTCTAACTATAGTTACAACAAGGGGCCTATTGAATAACAAATTATAACTAATATTACAAGCAGAAGTCTCTTTTCAATCTCTCTTACTAGAAAGAGACTTCTGCTTGTAATAGTAGTTGTAATTTGTTATGGAATAGGCCCAAGGTAGTATTTTCGATTGCAGCTGCAGCATTACATTATAAGATTTATAAGCAACAAAGTATTATATAAATTAATGTTATACTTACACAACCAACAATCTGTAATTGAAAATAACCATGGTTCGCTTAACATAGCAAATCACAAATGTTACCATTACAGAAATAAATAACATGCCAGCTTTGTGCCCCAAACACATACTTAGACCTAAGATTCTTTTGTGTAGACAGCCTTCAGATGTTCAGTGAGAGGGGTATTATCTGTCTCCATAAAAGTCGTCACTTCCAACATGCCAGAGTCTAGAAGCTTCCACACTCTCTTCAAACTTTTAACATGCGGAGGCTTAGCAAATGACATCCGCGCTATGTTAGTGGATGTTAATACAACTTGTTGAGTCTCTGGCTCCACTTGGCCTTCCTCGAGGGATGTGAGGCCGAAGTTGTGGCTGACAATGAAAGCAAGCTCATGTGTGCCAGGCTTGATGCGTAGGAACCCGCGTTCTTGGTGCATTGGGGTCTGCTTCTCCGGGTGCCGAGATATTGATGTGAAGTTTAACATTGGCTGGCCTGTGAGATAAAATATTGTAAATAATCAGCCAAGTTAGGATTTGTCAACAATAGTACTGTGATTCCTGGGATTAAAAGCACTACACCCCATTCATACTTACTTATCTTAACTACTGACTGAACAAGTTTAACATCTAAATACATTTTTTTTCTCTAAAACCACCAAATGCCGAAATATGAAGACCTAGGGCTATATTTACGATAGTTTTTTATTATTGCACAGGGAAGCGCTTTATTTTAATTAACTTCATAGGTGTATTATATGCCTTATGGCAGGAAATGGGCACTTCGTGGGTAGAAAAATAAATAAGACAAGAATTTATAGGCTTTAAAATATCGCAATAAAAGTTACGTTTAAGTCGAGGTAGAGCTAGGATACATGACACTAAAATTTAATGATGCTTTGCACTGCATACTTTTATCACAACAGTAGTATTCATAAAATTAGTATTACCAACGCAGGTGAACTCCAAAACTTCGTGGAAGTGAAACTCCGGAATATTAGGGTATTTGCCGCAGCCAGCCTCTGTCTTCCATCGACCAGTGAGCCAGCTAATCGGCTTCAGGGCTTCGGGCATCTCTACAGGGGCAGCCATCGTAAATATTACGATAAATTTCTGAAAATTTCCTTTTAATTGCCGGCACAATCGGAATTTTATATTTTACGTAAACAATATTTTGACAGTTGACAACTCGTCACAGAAAAACGTTCAGAATCCAATGTTTCTTGTTGCTCACAACCAAGGTGTTTCAAACATTCATTAGCGTTATGTTTCATTGTAAAATAAAATGTAAGTGTTTTCTAATTGATGTACTAAATCTAATAGAGACTCGCTAATTGTATTGTATTTGCGATTGTAAACATTAGAACTGGCAATAGGTTGAGTCATAGAAAGTTTCCTAATGTAGGTATAGTTTTCAAACGTTTTCTTCAAGTTTTCTTCTATCCAGTTTGAAAGATTCCCGGGCAAACCTAGTAACCCCACATGATTTCTGGAGCAATAAAACATACGCTTTTTATAATAATATAGAAATTTATTAAATAAGCGACGTAACAATTTTGTACCCATAAAACAAACCAATACTTAACGTACAAGAGTCGGACAAAAACACTAGCGGTTGTTACTTTCTGATGGTATCAGGGTCGCGTTTTATAAAGTTCCATTTTACATTTTTACAAGTTGTTTACCTCTCTAACGCGCGCACGTATTGATTGGCAGACGGAGAGGCAAACAGCAAAATTGTAACTTTATGAAACGTGACGCTGATACAATTTTCTTCACTGTACAATCACGTGTTCGGAAACCTGCATCCAATCCAATTTAGATCGGACCAGCTGCCCTACCCTGAACTTCGAAATCCGCAAATTTTCAAAACCCCGAAATTTACGAACTTCCGTGGTCACGGTAGCAGGCCAGTAGTCCTAAAGGTGCATTCAGACCAAACGAGCATTCGCTATTCTATCCCCCACTCTACGAAATCAACGAATCACGTTTTGTGTAACGAACGAATTTCGTAGAGTAGGGGGTTAGAATAGCGAATGCTCGTTTGGTCTGAATGTACCTTAAAGCGAACTTTCAAAATCGAAAATTTTGACTGAACTATAAAACTAAGACGTCATCGGAGTGACAAAGTTAGATATGCGAAAACTCCTTTTAAGCTAGGTCTCCAGAAAAACTTGGTCAGTCCTAGGCCTTCAGCTTGGGCTTTGAACGGCGTGGCAACAGCGCGGCGGCGGATATTTCCACGACGGGCTGCGAGCTGAGAGGCGCGCCGAGCGAGCGGATTGCCTCGAACGTTCTCGACGGGAGAACCACCTGGGAAACGCAAGCATTCGTAAGGCACTGGTCTCACCGCGAGCTACTAAGCTTTGAACTATTGGCTATTAAAAATAAAAGAGACACGGGAGTGCGAATCTTTTGTTCGTGTTTATAGCCCCCATAGTTCATAGTTTAGTAGCTCGCGGTGAGACCAGTGCCTAAGGCTGGACTTATATTCGTGAGTTTTTACGTAAGTGCGAGCTATACTAAGTAATGAATAGCTCCGTCTCTATTACTTACTTAAAAACCCACAGGCGTAATTCTGACCTAAAATCAGCTTAACTGGCTTAAAGCTGAGCCACACCGTTTGCTGGTCACGCACATACACACACACACACACACACACACACACACACACACAACAGCTACGGCCATCTACCGGCGAACAACGAAACTACGTGGCGTCGCACCCGTCCAAAGACATCGCTGCGAAGGTCGGACTGCTGCAGCGGCTTGAAGGCCGTTCACCTCGTCTGCGACCTGCACCATCAGTAAACCTGACAACACTAGCTACAGCCATCTACCGGCGATTAACGGAACTATGTGGCGTCGTACCCGTCCAAAGACAACGCTGCGAAGGTCGAACTGCTGCAGAGCCTTGAAGGCCGTTCACCTCGTCTGCAACCTGCATCATCAGTAAACCTGGCAATACTATAGCTACGGCCATCTACCGGCGAACGACGGAACTACGTGGCGTCGCACCCGTCCAAAGACAACGCAGCGAAGGTCAAACTGCTGCAGCGGCTTGAAGGCCGTTCACCTCGTCTGCGACCTGCACCATCAGTAAACCTGACAACACTACAGCTACGGCCATCTACCGGCACACAACGGAACTACGTGGCGTCGTACCCGTCCAAAGACAACGCTGCGAAGGTCGAACTGCTGCAGAGCCTTGAAGGCCGTTCACCTCGTCTGCGACCTGCACCATCAGTAAACCTGACAACACTATAGCTACGGCCATCTACCGGCGAACAACGGAACTAAGTGGTGTCGTACCCGTCCAAAGACAACGCTGCGAAGGTCGAACTGCTGCAGCGGCTTGAAGGCCGTTCACCTCGTCTGCGACCTGCACCATCAGTACACCTGACAACACTACAGCTACGGCCATCTACCGGCAAACAACGGAACTACGTGGCGTCCTACCCGTCCAAAGACAACGCTGCGAAGGTCGAACTGCTGCTGCAGTTTGAAGGCCGTTCACCTCGTCTGCGACCTGCATCATCAGTAAACCTGACAACACTATAGCTACGGCCATCTACCAGCGAACAACGGAACTAAGTGGTGTCGTACCCGTCCAAAGACAACGCTGCGAAGGTCAAACTGGTGCAGAGCCTTGAAGGTGATGCTGAAGATGCCGCTCACCTCGTCGTCGGGGGACAGCTGCATCGTCAGCAAACCTGGCCACATATCGTAAACGTTTTAACCCTCTAATTCATAAGACAGGCAAAAATGCATTTCAAATTTGAACCCTAACAGCAGTCAATAGAGTCCAAAACCAAAGTGGCCAATGGTGGCCATATTTTGCTCCATATGCATTAGAGGGTTAAAAGTATAGAAAATCATACCAGGAAATTCTTTTTGTGACTTTTCGGTGCAGTTGGTGATTTTTTTCGCACTAATGCGTGAAGTGGTTAATTTTTTGTTAGGTCGAAACGTCGGAGGTTCATCTGTACTAAAAACGTTGTACCATACACGTGCGAAAAGGAATACTCGTACTCTCAAAGTCTCAACCGACTAGGCCACTCTAGTCTAGAACCGTGTCAGTATTCAGTATAACAAGTTATGAAGGAGATTTGTTACACTAATTGATAGGTGGCTCATTAAGTGGTCCTTCGAACCGGATAACGTAATTATTTGGAGCAACTATGGAGTCCTAAAACATTAATTTGACAGGATTCCTGAGCTGGCTATGGTTCATATTGGTTGTAACCTTGTTCGCTGTGTGGGAAGTGGAAGTTCTCCGGTGGGAATGCGCACGCGCTGCAGGCCTCCGCGCCGCCGCTCCAGTACAGGCCCGGCACCTTCCTGCAACGTCACCATCACCGTCACCATCGGATTGTCGGTATACTCTTGGGTCGTCTCATTCGTTTTTCGTCACGTTCCTAAATTTATTAAATTTGTCCGATTCTGCTTTCGTCACCCATTCTTTATTCGTCACGATCGTCGATGGTCTTTCTCATCTTCGGTCAAATTTGTTATTCATCTATATCTTAATCCGTCTCGTTCTTAACTCGTCATAATTTTCTTTCGACATGTTCGCTGTTAAATCTATGTTTTTCGTATATTTTCATACTCTTAGTTGGTACCAACTTAGAATATGACCAAATACGAAATAACGAAAAACGATTGAGTCGCAATAAGAAAAAGGTCAACAACTTATGGTCAAAGACGACTATTACTGCAGACTAACTTGACGAATGAAGAATGGGTGACGAAAGCAGAATCGGACAAATTTAGGAACGTGACGAAAAACGAACGAGACGACCCAAGAGTATACCGGATTGTCACGCACAGGCACTGTTTATCACCAGGGTTGGGTTTTGTTACAATTTTCAATTTTGCTGTTTGCCTCTCTTTCTAGCCAATATGTGCGTGCGTTAGAGAGGCAAACAGGGAAATTGTAAACTGTAACTTTATAAGACGCGACCCAGCTGGCAATGGCAAGAAACGGTTACGTATCATGCTCGAAACGTCAGGATAATATTAAACGTAATTTTACGCGATTAAAAGCAGTTTTTCGTTAAAAAATGGTTCCTAATGTTTTCTCGATATGTAAAACCGATACATTATCGCCTCGTGTCAAAAGGTCTTGACAGTGTTGTTGTTACAAGAAATTGGAGGAGTTTCGATTGAATAATTGTGATAGTGAAAAAATAAACTTTGCAACAGCGCTCTTTCATTTCCCTAAAGATATTTATTATGTTTCCGTAACTTACTTTCTATTTTCTATTCATGCCATTCGTTAGATTAAAGTTTTTTAAGTTCAATCTTAGTACAATCTAATTTTTCTAAGGTTACCGATCTTAAAAGACTACATAGTATTTTAAGTCGCGAGTCGAGTTCTTCTTTTAGGTATTGTAACGGAGTTCTGCAAACAAAACTCAAGTCCTAAGACAAAGACTCACTTTAAAATTTTTGTCCGGTAACTAAATAAAGTGGCACAAGAAATAAGTAGGTACACAATAAAAGAGTCCAATGACAATAGTATTTTATGCAACCCTTGTTTAAAAAGGTCAAAAAAGGTGAGTGGCGTGGGTAAAGACACCACGAACATTTTTTGACTTAGTTAAACAATGTTGCATACAATACTTTTTCTACGACCACTCACTTATTTTTAACCGACTTCAAAAAAGGAGGAGGTTCTCAATTCGACTAATTTTTTTTTTTTTTTTTTGTTGTATGTTTGTTACCCGATATCTCCGAGAATAGTGAACCGATTTTAAAATTTCTTTTTGTGATCGAACGTGTATTACTCCGAGATGGTCCCGTTGGCACCAAGTTGCGGTCTGATGATGGGATCTTGGAGAAATCGAGGGATCTCTTCAATTGTTATAGGTACACTCGACCAATTGGAACCCTAGGCCACTCTAGAACCATGTCATAATGAAAAGCCGTTTGAAATGTCTTACAATCTGATTGATAACGTTACTTTGACATGGTTCCTGAGTGGCCTAGGGTTCCAATTGGTTGACTGTACATGTATGACGCTTTTGGTAATTTTCATTCATTTACTTTACAAGAATTCGCATCCAGAAAGTAGGATTTGAGGATACCAATGATGGAAACAAATCGGTAATCTTGGAGAAACCGGCTGAAGTCGGTTTTTAAAATTTTTAATTTGGTGTTTATCAAACAAAATTGTAAATTTAAGAAATATTCTTTTCCCCTCACTAGCTCGTAAAGCGCTCGTTTATCCTCGTTTTTAAAAGGTTAATACGAGCGGGTAAAAACGCTTTTTACCAACTTGTGAATAAAGTAATTTGACATTGCTTTAATTCCTATAGCCCCCTACTGCCTAGTATTAGTGGATCTCTATGACCGTAGTAAACATGCGCAATCGGAGCTCATATGTTAAATTGGACGTTTCTCATGGGTGACTTCGTAAGCCATTGGCTATATTTAAGTTCCAGAAGTAACTCTATTCTACGATACGTTTCGACATTGAGTTTTAAATGGTTTCTTTAAGTGAATTTACATTTGGCTTAGATTTGTAATCATATTTCCTCGCGATAGTGAGGGGAAAAAACTTGTATACACTTGGCGGCAAAGTTTGTTCAACTCTCGTGCCTTGAGACCTTCGCAATGCTCAAGATTCCAGTTTTTGAACTACTCGCTACGCTCGTGGCTCAATTTTGGAATCTTTCGCTAGCTCAGGTCTCAATATTGGCACGACAGTTAAACAACAACTTTGCCCCCTTGTATAATAAATAGGTAACTATAGTCTAACACAATTGTATTAATTATCAAAGTCGGGTGGAAGACGTCAAAATTAAAAAAAGAAAGCTCCTCTATGGTTTATTATTCATCAGAAATGACATTTAAAATTAGGTTGGCAGCGCAGCCATGTGTTTCATTACGTCTTGTATACACGAGGTGTCTTAAAATCCAAAAACGCACTGCGTGTAAACCCGAATGCGTTTATAGGAAATAGACAATATAGACTTGTCTTGACATCTATAAGGTAGGGGCTTAGGCACTGGTCTCACCGCGAGCTACTAAGCTATGAACTATCGGCTATAAACACGAACGGCTATGAACTATCGGCTAAGAAAAGGTGATAGCTGATAGGTGGGCGAGTATCGCCGTGTCTCTTTTATTTACACGAGAGTGAGTATCTTTTGTTCGTGTTTATAGCCAATAGTTCATAGCTTCGAAGCTCGCGGTGAGACCAGTGTCACAAGGTAGGGGCTAAACGGAGTGTTCACGACCCTGTAAAAGACAAATAAAAGTGCGGGTGCAGAAAAAAACATTTATTGCAGGCCCCGCTATCTCTGAGAGGTCTGCGAGGTGGAGGCGCGGTCGCTGAACTGGTTGACGGCGAGGCAGTACTTCTCCGAGTGGTAGGTGCGCGAGATCTGGGACAGCAGGGGCGAGCCGCGGGGCGAGGACAGCCAGAGCGCCGCGCTGTTGGCGGGGCCCACCATGCCGATGAAGGCTACCAGCATGCGGGTATTTAGGAGCCCGCGTTGGATCTTAAAACAGAAGTTACAATAATTAATATATAAATCGAGGGTTGCCGGAAACCTTATAAGTCGAGCAAACCGGTTCTTTAAATACGAACTATATTATATGCACTTATGTGAGGTAGTCGTTTCAATGAATAGTTCTCTTGACTTATTGGGTTCCACCGGGCAACCCTCGACATTATGTTGTTCAGCTAACCAAACTCGGTAGTGTAACATTGAGAGAAGTGCACGTGTGCTGCATTCTGTTTATTGAGATCACAACACTAACGTAAGATAAATACCTACAGTTCAATTTTCTAGCCAATCAATAGGTTAGTGTAATACGGAAAACGATAAGAAGAAGAAGACTGAGGTTAGACATCCTGAATCCCGACAACTCTGAAAAGATTGATTGGCTCGTAACCCGAAGAAAGTAGGGGCGTGTATCCTGTTACCTGAGATTGTTCCAGCAGCGTTATACATATATCCGGCAGACCGTCAACCAGATCACACAACCGAAGTAGCACCCTTTTCGCTGATCAACCAAGCCGCGGCGTCGAGCTCTGCACTCAAGGTGTTCCAAGAGGTGAAGAAGCAAGTATGTGTATCCTGTTACCTGTGGCTGTTCTAACAGCGCTTGCGATATAGCACCATCCGGTAGCCCATCAACCAGTTCACACACACTGGCACCCCTTTCTCCTACCAGCCAGGCAGCGGCAGCGGGTGCTGGGCCCCTGTATTCCAAGATGATGTGAAGACTTGTGTGTATACCTGAGGCTGTTCCAACAGCGCTTGCAATATAGCACCATCCGGTAGCCCATCAACCAGTTCACACACACTGGCACCCCTTTCTCCTACCAGCCAAGCGGGAGCAGCGGGTGCTGCGCCCCCTGTATTCCAAGATAATGTGAAGACTAGTGTGTATACCTGTGGCTGTTCCAACAGCGCTTGCAATATAGCTCCATCCGGTAGTCCATCAACGAGTTCACACACACTGGCACCCCTTTCTCCTACCAGCCAGGCAGCGGCAGCGGGTGCTGCGCCCCCGGTGTTCCGCAGAGCATGTTCAGCTTCTTCCCCCTCCCAGCCCAGCTCGCGTAAGGAGGCGAGAGCGTCTGCTGGCGGCGGTGGGGCGCAGGATAGACGCCAGGCGCGGAACTCGTCTAGAAATCTGTAAAGGAACTTCATAAATTCTGAGGAGTTTAAGGATGGGGGGAAGCCAGAGGAAGTTCCTTATCTCCTCGAAATTTGTGACAACAGCAGCAAGTTATAATCACCAAATTAAAAATTTAAAAAACCGACTTCAACCGGTTTCTCCAAGATTCCCGATTTGTTTCCATCATTGGTTTCATCAAATCCTACTTTCTGAATGCAAATTCTTGTAAATGAATGAAAATTACCAAAAGCGCCATACATGTACCTATAACAATTGAAGAGATCCCTCGATTTCTTCAAGATCCCATCATCAGACCGCTACTTGGTGCCAACGGGACCATCTCGGGGTAATACACGTTCGATCACAAAAAGAAATTTTAAAATCGGTTCACTATTCTCGGAGATATAACATACATACAACAAAAAAAAAAAAAAAAAAAAAAATTCAGTCGAATTGAGAACCTCCTCCTTTTTTGAAGTCGGTTAAAAATGCAGCAGCGTAGTAATGCTGAATGAATCTTTGACACAGCTCAGAGACCCAAAGAGAGCCAGTAGAGACTGATAAAAACTGGGTTTTCATTGGCAGTTTCTTAACAACGAACATTAAACAAATACTGGCGGAAACGATGGCTGCTTTTCACAATTGTGTCACAAGGGTTAGATCAGAGTGCGTAGTCAATATGCGGGCGTTCCTCCCGCATCGCCAAGCACTGAGCATCTGTGGACGTCTTCTCAATTCCCCCTCGGGGGATTGGGGATGCTGTTCGGGGCGTTAGCCCCCTGCAGCGGTGTCAGCCGCCAGCCATCAATATGGCTGGGTCATTGGGGTGGGGGCCTCTCATGATCACGCCGGAGGACATATCCTGCGCGGACATCAACCTTATTGCTGGGGGATAAGGGCTAACAATGGTCACCAGAGTCACTGACCTCTGCAGATGCTCGGCGCGCCTTAGCGCGTCAGGCGCGGGCGGGGCAGCGGCGGGTTCGGGGGGGTGCTCCTCTTGCTCCACCATTCGCTGAGCGATCTCCTCCGGCGTGATCACCTGCGCGGACATCAACCTTATTGCGAGGGGATAAGGGTTAACAACGGTTACTCTCTTTTTTTGTAATCTAGTATCATCAGCAAAATCAAAAAGCAGCCTCGCATGGTTTGTGAACAAGCCTTGTTCCGTGGTAACAAACTCAAGTCCTTCTTGGCGAGGAAGTCATAGCACAATGCCACCTTCCGTAGTTTTATGATGGTCCCGTACTTATTCGGTTGTCGTTGTTGCTGTCAGGTATGACAAGTATGTAAGTGCGAAAAAGAAAAGTGATCAAAAGTCACCTGGGCTTTTTGGCCAGACAATAAATTTTGCAATCAGATTGGTTTTCTCTCAAGCGAAGTTTGATGCCTTACCACTTTAAAAGTACCTTGTTAGTGTACCTTGGCTTAACCTTGATGAGGTGGCAACTGGCAAGTCACTTGATAATTTGATAAGTGGTTTCGGGGAGTATATAGTCCACAGGGAGTTACCTCGACAACGGGGCGGGTGACAGGCCGCGGTGGCTGCAGCGCTGCTCGCAGCTGGGACAGCGCGGCCTCATATTGTGGCCCGCCCGCCGCTAAACACTCCCCGGCCTCCACCAGGCTTGTGAGGCAGTAGTGCACTTACCTCGACGACGGGGCGGGCGACAGGCCGCGGCGGTTGCAACGCGGCTCGCAGCTGGGTCAGCGCGGCCTCGTAATGCGGCCCGCCCGCCGCTAAACGCGCACCTGCCTCCACCAGGCTTATCAGAATCTGTAACATAGAAGGCCTGAACATGGTCCGAATTAGTATAGATGCATATGGTAAATAATGCATATGCTCTCGTTATAAGGAAAGCTCAGAGTAAACTCTCCTTCAAGCACATGCTTCGCAAGCATCTGTTGTCAAAGTTGCGTGACTAATAATCTTCTTGGTATTTCATTGTGGGTACACTTGTATGTATATATGTATGTGTATACATGTATGTGTATGGTATAAAATAAAGTATATGTGTAAGTCTATTAAGTATCTGAATTTTTAGACTGTAATAGTTGCGACTTCATTTTACGATTTTCTTGCCTGCACCTATCAAACCTCTCTTTTTGGCCCAGTGGTTGACTGGTAGAGAATGCCTTAAGGCATTAAGTCCGCCATTTGTACTTTCATTTTGTGCAATAAAGTTTAAATAAATAAATAAATAGTTCTAGTAAGTTAAGGCTGGTATTCTTGGTTTTGCCACTTCCATTCAGTCTCATTCCACTTACAATCGATAGAGTCGAGCGTTAGCGTGCGGCTCCACTGACGTGGAGAGGAGCTGAGATGTGCAAAAGTGGCCAATGAGACCACATCACAGTGTTTCGAATTTTGAATTTGAAGAATGTATTTTACAGACAAACGGGTCTTAATCGCGTAAACTTACGTTTAATTATATCCTGACGTTAAGACCCGTTTGTCTGTAAAATATGAGTGATAATCGTGAAAGTTTAAATCAATATATTGAAGAATGTAATTGGTCAATTTTGCATATCTCCTCTCCTCTCCGCGTTACTGGAGCCACACCCTTAAGGAGGGGATTACTTAATAGACCACGTCGGTAGTCACGATCCTCGCCAATTAAGGATGAGGAGGATAATTGGCTGCTCTTTGGCAGTTCTCGCGACAGTTCGTTAGTGGCCAGCAGCGCTTGCAGGATTAGCTGCCGCGACGCTGGATGTGGCGAGGGCAGGACTGCTGTCGGTTGTCGCAGAAGTGTGCTCAGGCTCAGGCAGACCGTGGGGTTTTAGTGAGTAGACCAGGGTCTCATTAGTTGGCATTGTTCTCCACCAGTTCACAATGTGTAATATTGTAGGACAGCTCGTTGTTCCCCAGAAGCTTCCGGTGTTCATGTGATAGCTCAATAGCGCCAGTAGCGCTTCCAGATTAGGGTGGGACGTGGCAGCGGCAGAACTGCTGTTGGTTGGGATAGCTCTGTTGATCAGCAGATGCAGGTTAGCTACAGGGTCACGGTTGGCAACTCACTGACCTTGCGCAGGTCATGTGACAGTTCATTAATCGCCAGCAATGCTTGCTTGGGCTGCCGGGGGGCGGGGTGTAGCAGTGTCAGAAAAGCTGTTAGCCGGCATTGTTGCGGGTTGCGGTTGATGTTGATGGCCTTCAGCTGTGGTTACAAGTTGCTTGGATAAGAGTTGCGGTTCACTTAAACTGATCTACTGACCTTGCATAGTTCATGTGAAAGTTCATTTAGTACCCAGCAGCGCCTTTAAGTTACGCTACCAGGGCGCGGGTGTAGCGGAGACAGAACTGCTGCGGGTTGGTATTGTTGTCAACCTATTGACAATCTGCATACTGTAAGACAGTTCATTGTTCCCCAGCGGCTACAGGTTTGCGGTCGGCAACTCACTGACCTTGCGCAACTCATGTGACAGCTCATTAGTAGCCAGTAACGCTTGTAAGTTAGTCTGCGGAGCGGGGTGCAGCGGAGACAGAACTGCTTCCGGTTGGAATGTCCAGCTTTTAAGACAGTCCGTCGTTCCCCAGCGACTGCTGATTAAGCTACAGAGCTACGATTGCAACTCACTGACCTTGCGAAGCTCATGTGACAGCTCATTAGTAGCCAGCAATGCTTGCGTTTGACTGCCATGGCCCGGGATATAGCAGTATCAGAGCTGCTATTGGCCGGCATTGTTGTGGGTTGCCAGCATTTTGCGGTTGGCAACCAGTTAACCTTGCTCCTTGCACAGCTCAAAAGTGGAATTCTTTACCGGCACATGTGTTTCCACATACCTATAAGTTAGGACCCTTTAAACGAAGCGTGAAGAAGCATCTAGCGGGCCAGCAAGGCAGTGGCAACTAACAGGTTACTGATTGTCTCCTGTTCGTTGCCGCCGCGATTGGGCTCTACTTTTCACTTACGATCAGGTGGAGTGGAGCCACTTTGTTGTGCTAACATAAAAAAAGCTCGTACTTCATTATATTGATAGCCTTCAGCTGCAGTTACAGATTGACTGGATAAGAGTTGCAGTTCACTTAACCTTGCGTAGCTCATGTGACAGTTCATTAGTGGCCAGCAACGCTTGTAAGTTGGGCTGCCTGGGGGCAGGGTGCGGCGGGGGCAGCGCGGCGGTCGCGGCGGCCACGGCGGCGGGCGCGGGGGCTCGCACGGCGCCCAGGTCCAGAGCACCCGCCATCGGCACCCGGAGCTCTACTAGCAAGAGCTCCTCCTGTGTTGTTCCCCAGCGGCTGATTATTAAGCTACAGAGCTACGGTTGCAACTCACTGACCTTTCGCAACTCATGTGGCAACTCATTAGTAACCAATAACGCTTGCGTTTGACTGCCGTAGCCCGGAATGTAGCAGCATCAGAGCTGCTATTGACCGGCATTGTTGTAGGTTGCCAGCAAATGCAAGTTAGCTACAGGATTTGCGGTTGGAAACAATGGCAACCAGTCAACCTTGCTCCTTGCAAAGGTCGTACTTCATTATGTTGATAGCCTTCAACTGCAGTTACAGATTGACTGGATAAGAGTTGCAGTTCACTTAAACTGACCTTGCGTAGCTCATGTGACAGCTCATTAGTAGCCAGTAGCGCTTGTAAGTTGGGCTGCCTGGGGGCAGGGTGCGGCGGGGGCAGCGCGGCGGTGGCGGCAGCCACGGCGGCGGGCGCGGGGGCTCGCACGGCGCCCAGGTCCAGAGCACCCGCCATCGGCACCCGGAGCTCGACCAGCAAGAGCTCCTCCTGTGCACTCGGTTATTAGACCTATGTCACACCTCGGACTAATGTATAAGGTAGAATTTTAGATAGTACAGTAGTAGATTTTTTTTTTCTCTCTCTTGATAATGTCAGACGATTCGAAAGTGCTTATTAATAAGCTTACTTGAATAAAGAATAGTGTGACTTGACTTGACTTGACTTGAATCAACTTTTTTTGGTCTCTTAATACCATGGTGCCGGTCTCCTGAGTAACCCTGGTTTTATGAAAAATTATGTTACTTATCCATGGTAATAACAGACCGAATAAAGTTGATTCACCCATAAAACAAATACGTACCCCAGGGGCATGTCTAATCTCACTCACACAAGCGTGGCGCGCGTGCATCTACGGGATTGAGCACTATGCGAGTAGGCACTAAGGTTTGTTTCATATATTTTGATCCTGGAGAGTGTGCTCGTAATGCACGTTTGTACTATTTCTTATACTGTGCCTATGGTGTAAGAAAACTATAAGGTCTGCGGCCCAGAACATTCGAGGCAGAGCAAAAAGGTCTAGCCCGATGAACTGGTTGTATTTGTGTAAGTGACCTGAGTGCGTAGCCAAGTTGCCAATCGCTTACGATCAGTAGCATATCGTAGTTTTATCTCTCTTTCTTATTAGTGCGATAAAGACATTTGCGGTCCGTTCACGATTGAGCAATAGCGATTTGCATCTTGGCTACGCACCCAAGTGTAATAGGGCTTCAGGTTTCAGCCTCTGACGGTACAAGCTACATCACATCGTCAGCGCGTTGACGATCGCAGTAGTGTGTCCACTATGATGACGCTGCCACCTATCATCAATCTTCTGTAAATGAATTGTGCTACTTCAACCCCTTAGTCCAATTTTACGACAGCGAGAGGAAGAGTGGGGATGGCGACAACTTATTCTTAGTTTTTACTGCCGTCATCACGCGGCGATGGAACTGGCCAATTGCACATAACCTCGTTATACTTGCCCAACATCGGATGGATCTACAACATGGAACTCATCTTTCTTTCACTCGGAATTAGGCTGTTTTTTTCCATAAAACGAGTGGTCAGACCCGAGATTAAGTATATCGATATTAGCGACGATATGTATGTACCTGTGGCTGCAGCTGCTCCTGGCCCAGGCTCAGCCAGTCGTGAAGCGCGGTCGAGTCACTCACGCGGACCAGCTTGTACCGCGCCACGCCGGCTTCGCCGCGGTAGAAGCTCTCCACCGCACTGACAGCCAACATAAGTATGAAAGTAAACAAAGGAACAATATAAAAATACTGTGACGTTTTAATAACCCTTGGTCACCATTACCATCTGCAGAATCATACTTTGAACTTGCATTTAAATGACGAAACTAATAATTGCATATTGTACTGTTATACATCCGCTACGAGCCTTTCAGGTCTCGACTTTTTACGCTTTTTGCTGGTGCAAAATGTGCAAATGCATCTCGAAAGGATGGTAATTAGGCTTATAACTAATTGGTATGAATTCGTAGCAAGACGGTAGGCAAACAATAAACATGAAATAGGCTCAACATTCTTTATAGAGATATCGTCTGAAGCGCTGACATTGTTTGTGTAACTTCGACGAAATCTTACCGGCATATTGGAGGCAACTCTTTCAACAAATAACAAGTTTTATCCAAAATCCTAAACTTACCGACTCTTCAGCTCCTCAACCAGCGTATCTTCAGGGTAGTAGGCCACCAGCACCTGCCCCTCGGGTCCTATTACCTTCAGCAGCAATTCGCCCGCCGCCCCAGCTTCTGGCACCAACATGATACTTCACTTTCACTGTTTCACTGTTTAACTGTCTGTTCACTGTTTCACTGATGCTGATTTTGTGTTCAGTTTAATTTGTAAACGTTTTGCAGAAGTTTTAAACGAATAATTGTAATAAAAAGTTTAAAAGAATGACAGTATTTATCAAAGTTGAAGTGTAATTGTCATATAAACGATGGTCGTGGAACGTCAGAAATGTAAAAAGGTTTTTAAAGTAAAAAGGTATCATAGCTTAGATTTATTTTCCACCTAGGGCATGTTTCGCCTTCCTTGGATAAAATGTAAATGTTAGGTGTTCTTTTCTTTTATATACCTGGGAAAAGGAGTGATAATGACTGATAAATGTATCTGAGGGATATATTTGTTCGGAGACAACGAAACAGGCCGTAAATGTAGCTAATTATTCGAAACTCCTCCAATTTTTATGTGTATAAAACGAATATAATCCAACTCTCCGCAGTTCCTGTTTGAGCGGTACTGGGATACGAGTAGGTACTTAAGTACGTTATAAACTGTTTGTTTCTAGTGCCCATGCTTAGGTGTACTTCCTTACCTATATCTTGATGGAGATATAGGAACATTTCTACGTATAACTTCATCAAGGCTGGCCCTGGGGCACTTATGCCTCCTTCGACTAAAAGCGTTCCTGAGGTACAAGTTACGCGAAGTATTTTTCTTACGAGTTCAATTCTGTCAGATGAGGCTAACCCATTCATCTGCTTAGCTAAGCAGTGCCTAATTCCAACATGTTTTGACTTGTGGAAGCTCGAGTCCACATCAATAGGTGTGCCACATAGGTGGGATGTGGTCGGGGGAAAATAGCTTCAATCAGCGAGCCCAGAGCATCGCTACCCTGCAGACAAGTGACAGGTCAGGGTCAGCAGGCTAGTTCTACAAGTGACCTGTGGAAGACCGAGCCCACAGGTGGACAGCAGCGTGGAACAGATCCAACGTCAGCCCAGAGCTGACACCCTGCAGACAACTGTCAGGCCAGGGTTAGCAGGCTAGTTCTACAAGTGACCTGTGGAAGATCGAGTCCACAGGTGGACAGCAGCGTGGCACAGCTCCAACGTCAGCCCAGAACTGACACCCTGCAGACACTAGAGCCAGGCCAGGGTTAGCAGGCTAGTTCTACAAGTGACCTGTGGAAGATCGAGCCCACAGGTGGACAGCAGCGTGGAACAGCTGCAACGTCAGCCCAGAGCTGACACCCTGCAGACACTAGTGTCAGGCCAGGGTTCGCAGGCAAGTTCTACAAGTGACCTGTGGAAGATCGAGCCCACATAGGCGGGCAGCAGGGCGAGGAACAGCGCTCCGGTGCGAGGACATGCCTCCGAGAACAGCTCCAGCGTCAGCGAGCCCAGAGCGGCGCCGTTGCGGATACGCAGCGACATCGACACCCTGCAGATACAAGTGGAAGTGAGTAGATGGTCCAGTTAGTCGTGTGACATAAGGTAGCCAAGTTGCTAAATACTCAGTAGCGTATCGCTGTCACTCTTTTTTATTCATCATCATCATCATCAGGCTATGATGGTCCACTGCTGGACGTAGGCCTCTCCTATTAACTATAGACGCATTAGGAGGTAAAAGCCCATAATCGCCACGCTGGGCAAGCGGATTGGCGATCGCAGTAATGTGTCCACTATGATGACGCTGCTACCCATCAAATAATGGTCAGTCGTTTAATCTCTTAGTCGACTTTTACGACACCCGCAGGAGCAGTTGGGATGGCGACAAATGTATTCTTACTGCCGTCACCTTACGGCCGCTCTTTCTTATTACTTATTAGTGCGACAAAAACAGTTAGTTGCCTTTCGTCCACGAATTACAGGGTGCTTAGCCAAGATGCCAAGCGCCAGCGCTTAGTAGCGTAACGTAGTTTTACCTCTCTGTCACTCTTTCATATTAGTGCGACAAAGACAGTTAGCTGCGATTAACGATGAAGCGCTAGCGATTGGCAACTTGGCTAAGCACCCAGTTACCGTAGAGTATTAGCGATTATATAGCATCTTGGCTATTGGCTACGCATTTGGTTAGCTAGTTTTTAGTTATTCTGGGCTTTTTCCGCAAATCGATATCCATTGTGCCTTTTTTGCGTGATAGCGAGATAGCCCTGATAGTCGGCAACGCGCATGTGACACCCCTAGGGTTGCAGGCGCCCATAGGCTACGGTGACTGCTTTCCATCAGGCGGGCCGTATGCTTGTTTGCCACCGACGTAGTATAAAAAAAAGGCCTAATCCAAACTCCACGAAACTCAGTGCATGTTTCAGGTTGCTAAATGCCTCCTTTAGTGTATGTGGAGTCCCCAAGTGCCTACTCCTGTATACCTCTACTTGTTTACATTCTAGAAAAATATGTTTTGTTGTTTCCTTCTCTTCCATGCAGGCCCTGCACATAGGGCTATCTATATACGCATTTGGTATACCTACTGGTATACTAACAGAAATGCGTGTTGGTGTTCTAATTAGACACTATCAGCATGATCGCATACCATTGTTGTTTTAAGCTGCCAACCGTATACCTCCGTATACCAAGTTCTCCTGCTAAATACGAGCTGATTAAATTTATAACCATATTTATTCTGGATCTGTAGTGTTATGTCACTAGTTTTCAGCGTTCTGTAACCTTTACTGTGTATGTACAAAAAGCAATGTACTTAACGTCAAGTAACTGTGTTGTTAATGGTAAGTACTAGAAATCCTAAGGGTCGATTCAGACCGGAATGGCGGCGGCCGCCCGCCGCCTCGCGTCGTCGCCCTCGGCCGCTGACGGCCGCTGGCCGCCTCCCGTCACCGCCAGCGGCCGCTCGCCGCCTCCTGTGGCCGCTGGCATGGGCGACCGGCGGGTGTGAGTGATGGCGGAACAGCCGCGCGATGCCGCTGGCGGCCGCGCGGCCGGGGACGTCGGTTGTCAGCGGCACCGCGCGACCTTTTCGAGTAGGTATTTCAAACGACACTGATATTTTTTAATATGTAGATTAAGTCTAAAATTATATCACAATGAAAGGGATCGCCGCGTCGCTGCCATTCCGATCTGAATCGGCCCTAAGACGATGCTCGGGGCAGCGTAGGCAGGAGCGATGCCGAGTGACCCGACAATTCGTGCTCATCATCGTCTTAGCTCTACTATTGTGAGCTACACATGTCTAGCGAGTACCTCGGTCTACAGCCGCTAGGTGCAGCGAAGGCGGGATCGAGGCGGGGCGGAGGCGGCGAGAGTAGCCACGGGCCACGGCTCCGGGAGCGGACTATGGCCGCCCACCAGCGCTCTGCTAGAGTGAGCTACACATGTCTAGCGAGTACCTCGGTCTACAGCCGCTAGGTGCAGCGAAGGCGGGATCGAGGCGGGGCGGAGGCGGCGAGAGTAGCCACGGGCCGCGGCTCCGGGAGCGGACTATGGCCGCCCACCAGCGCTCTGCTAGAGTGAGCTACACATGTCTAGCCAGTACCTCGGTCTACAGCCGCTAGGTGCAGCGAAGGCGGGATCGAGGCGGGGCGGAGGCGGCGAGAGTAGCCACGGGCCGCGGCTCCGGGAGCGGACTATGGCCGCCCACCAGCGCTCTGCTAGAGCGAGCTACACATGTCTAGCGAGTACCTCGGTCTACAGCCGCTAGGTGCAGCGAAGGCGGGATCGAGGCGGGGCGGAGGCGGCGAGAGTAGCCACGGGCCGCGGCTACGCGAGCGGACTATGGCCGCCCACCAGCGCTCTAGCTCTGCTGTTGGTGTGAGGCGGGATGGCTGTGGAGACACGTATCAGATCATCATTATTGGAGTCTTTATTATGGTGTGTCCGCCAGCAAATTGATATACGGATTGCTTACTCATTACGTAAAAACGTGAGTTTTTTTATTTCGACGGCAAAAGGGCCAAGAGCTCATAAGGCTCTACACAGAGTTGAACACGACATCACGATATCTAGCTGCAATTACAATTGGTCGTTCGCCGCATGCCTGGCAACCTAGTAAGGTGGAAGTACTTACCAGTGCGCAATATGTTAACAGAGACTATTTATTTGAATCACGATATTTTGCTCATATTTAAATCTACATAAAATATTGTATGTGTTATGGGAGCGGAGTTTGTTAGTTATGTTAATTAGTATTTATTTTATAGGGTGATAATATCAAAATTTCTCATAATTGCAAATTCTCTTAGTAACTCCATTGTATGAGTAAGTATTTGGTGCTTTTGCTGGCAGTCCCAATAGATGGCACCTCAGTACAAGTTTCAATGCCACATATTGGGACATTGAAAATATTTACATTCAGTTCTAATAAATGTCAGCATCACAAAACAGAAAAAACAGTAGAAGCGTAATGTAAGCGCAGCGCGTGTGGCAATAGTAAGCAGCGCAAGGCTTACCTGCACAAAAGTTAACCACAGTAGGCCGTCAGTTCTCTAAGAGCGCTCACGTGAGATCGTTTTCGAATAAATCCGAAAAAGAATGTGCAAATATGCCTTTTTGTGCCGTTTTGGGATGTAAAAGTAATAGCCAGAAGTCAAACCTCACCAATGAAGGTATTTCATACCACCGGAAGTTCTTAATTTGTTAATATTTTGATATTTTCTAAAATATTTCGTCTTCCGCAAGATGTTTGTACTACACTAAATAAGAAACAACTTTATATGCCAATAATAAGGTCGTTTTTTATTTGGCACGAAACTATGGAAATTTCTAGAATTTCGGAACGATAGGCTGAGTAGCGGCCAATGCGAGGAAAGGGTCCAAAAAGGTATGGATATCGATATTTTATTTCGTCGATATACCTACATTAGTTGTCTTGAGCCGATTAAGTGGAAAAAAATTAAACATGTTCTCTATAATCTTTATTTATTTAATCGGGTTTCCGACTGTCATCGTCATCATCATCATCATCTCAACCTTTTGCTGCCAGCTGCTGAGCGTAGGCCTACGTATCATCATATTATAATATTGTGGATATTAAGGTTTCGTGGCCAAATCATAGTTTCGCCATGTCCGCCCGACTGTCATCGTCATCATCATCATCATCTCAACCTTTTGCTGCCAGCTGCTGAGCGTAGGCCTGCATGTCATCCAATTATAATATTGTGGATATTAGGGTTTCGTTGCCAAATCATAGTTTCGCTATGTCCACCCGACTGTCATTGTCGTCATTATCATCATCACCCTAAGACTACTACCTTACCTACTGCTTAGTATAGATCCCCACATCCTCATATTATAATATTGTGAATGTTAAGATTCTATTGTCAAATTATAGTTTCACCATGTCTGCCCGACTGTCATCGTCATCATCATCATCATCATCTCAGCCTTTTGCTGCTAGCTGCTGAGTGTAGGTCTGCTTATCATAATATTATAATATTGTAGATATTAAGGTTTCGTTGCCAAAACATAGTTTCACCATTTCCGCCCGAATGTCATCGTCATCATCATCATCTCAGCCTTACTTACTGTGAGCATGAGCATATCCTAATATTATAATATTATGGGTGTGGTATGTTATCGTTATCATTATCTGCCCGACTGTCCATCTGTCTGTTTTTAATTATTCAAAAGGTTATGAATTAATTATTTGTTATACATATATTATTATTATATTTGTTTTATTTAAAAATGCTCCGCTATCTAAAATTATATAATATAAAAGTGCTCCTTTCAATGTCAAAGTGATTACTTACTTACTTTTAATGTCAAAGTAATCACTTTGACATTAAAAGAAGCACCATTAATTTTAGTTACACCCTGGGTAAATATGAGTTCCGTAAAAACCAAACTAGAGAACCAAAGATATAGTATAGTAGTCATGGCTGAGACCTTGGAGGACTTAAGTACTACGCTCGTTGACCTCAGTAAAGCCTCCGAGCGAGTTGGTCTTAGGATGAACATGGATAACACTAAAATCATGTCAAATTCCCATGTAGCACCAACTCCCAGAATAATCGGAGACTACACTCGAAGTTGTAGACGAATATATATACCTAGGACAAACTATCCAGTCAGGTAGATCCAACTTCGAGAAAGAGGTCAATCGTCGAATCCGACTCGGTTGGGCAGCGTTCGGGAAGCTACGACACATATTTTCGTCCAATATTCCGCAGTGTTTGAAGACGAAAGTCTTTGATCAGTGTGTGTTGCCAGTGATGACATACGGTACTGAAACGTGGCCGCTTACAATGGGCCTCATAAGAAGGCTCAAAGTCACCCAAAGGGCAATGGAGAGGGCTATGCTAGGAGTCTCTCTGCGTGATCGGATTAAAAATGAGACCATCCGCAGCAGAACCAAAGTAGCCGAAATAGCTCTCCGAATCGCTAAACTGAAGTGGCAGTGGGCGGGGCACATTGCGCGTAGAACCGATGGCCGTTGGGGCGGGAAGGTTCTTGAGTGGCGGCCACGTACCGGAAGGCGTAGCGTGGGTAGGCCCACCACAAGGTGGACTGATGACCTGGTGAAGGTCGCAGGAGTCCGCTGGATGCGGGTGGCGCAGGACCGGTCATTGTGGCAATCTTTGGGGGAGGCCTATGTTCAGCAGAGGACGTCTTTCGGCTGATATGATGATGATGATGATGATGAAAAACCAAAGCAAATCGAAGAAATGTACTTTTTCATCACACTTGCTTTGTAAGCGCCCCATTGCTTGCATGCATCGCGGGAGTATTCCCTAGGGAGTTATAGAAAAGTTGGTACGTCATTTAACAATATTTTGTCTTAAAACATTTTTTTTTGCTTAGAAGTGTGATGAAAAACATTGTATGCATCACGGTCGGTAAGCGGAATACTAACTCGAGTCATTAAAATCTAACACTCTAGTTAGAAATACCGTAATTACCTCCCTAGACGCCCAATGCTATTACTTCATATATATATAATTATATATATTTTATCGATATAATACCGACTCTTGCACAGCACTATGACGCTTGTTAGCCATAACGTGCAAAAAGCAGCCTATCTCTTTTACTCTTGGGAAATGCCACGTATGTGGGAGAGAGAACAAGGATTCGCCATCTATTGGGGAGTTGCTGAACTATTGAGTTTTAGTTATAAACAGACTTATGCTACTCGACGCTAGATGGCAACACTCTCTTTGCAAGTTAGTAGTAGCAAGCGAAACGTCATAAGTAATAAAACGAGTAGTATAATTTTGCTTTTGTCGTATTCGAAATAAAGTTTATTTTTGTATAAGATTTTATAACCAATAAGCTTTCAGATACTTCTGTGTGCATGTTTGCGCCAGTGTGAGTGTGGCGACATCGGTTCTCTCGAGAATCGGGGTATAAGCCGCTTCTACGTTATTTTTTGTTCTGTGGTCAGCATTGTCAGCCTACCTTAAAATTATGCAAATAATTTAGATATAAGCTAATTATTTCAAAGTTGGGATATGAAGCATTAAAGGCACATACTTTAACCATCGTATAAATGCCTTAATAGTTGATTTTAGCTTATCGATGGCAACTCAAGCTATGATGACGAGTATTGTTACAACGTCGGGTACTAGAGTACTTCCACCTTACTTTGATTCGATGAACGCATATGGCGAACGACCGATTGTAATTGCCGTTTATAGTTAGAATCTAGTCTGGTCTGTTATTCTGTAAGATATTCGTAATTCGTATATATCACAATATGTACGTTGAATTGTGAGAAATGAACATTCACACGTGGAGTCCTATGTCCTATCATACCTAGGTACTATGTGAGATAATATTCTCAATTCCTCGGCTCATCTACTTCTATTTTATGCGCTTCGATGAACGGATAAAATAACTGCGCGCTGAAACGCGTTAATGCCGCTCCCCACTCGTGAGCGAATTGCAGCGCAAAGCCGCAAACGCAAGTTTGGAGCTTATGCAAGCGCACTGCGTAATCGACTAGCGGCAACTAGTGGCGTCTCGCCGGAATTCGCTCATGAATAGAGAATGGGGAGCGGCCTGTGCACCTGCAAACCCTATAAAGCAGTGTATTGACTGTCAGATGACTGACCGTAGTAGTAAACAGTTGGTACAGGCGTTTGTTCTCTCTCTGCGTCTTCTCCGCGAAGTTGACGCGCGTGGCGTGGTACTGCCGGTCGCCGGGCGGCATCACGCGCCAAGAGCAGTCCACTCGGCCCTGTGCATCACATGTTAGCATATTTCAAGATTCCTGAATAACTCACTAAGTAACTATGCTATATTTTAACAGCTTCGGATCTGCAACTGCAATTAATTTGTTAATTTATAATTGGCTGCTTCTGTAGACGTTGCTCTCGTTGCTGGACCAAATATTTTAACTAAAATCTACAAGGGCTGAATCAGGGAATACTATAAGAGTCCGGAAACGATTTGAAAGTAAAAAGTAGGTTAGGTCCAGTGTCTTACAGTGCAGGTTGGGTCTGGTTCTGATTTTTTTATGAAATGGGAGGGCAAATTAGCCGACAGATCGCCTGATGTAAGCAACTACGCCACCCATTACCACAGCTGAGTCACAAGTGCTTGTATGAAATAGGTTTATTGTTTAATTTGAGCGATATGCTGTCTGTGTCCACTTTGTCCACTAACCCGAGTAAAATGGTTATTCCTGATGGCTCGCAGCAGCATCATGTTGTGTCGCTGCAGCCGGCGCGCCGCGGCAGTGTCCACTGTGTCCACTTTGTCCACTAACCCGAGTAAAATGGTTATTCCTGATGGCACGCAGCAGCATCATGTTGTGTAGCTGGAGCCGGCGCGCCGCGGCAGTGTCCACTGTGTCCACTTTGTCCACTAACCCGAGTAAAGTGGTTGTTCCTGATGGCTCGCAGCAGCATCATGTTGTGTCGCTGCAGCCGGCGCGCCGCGGCAGTGTCCACTGTGTCCACTTTGTCCACTAACCCGAGTAAAGTGGTTGTTCCTGATGGCACGCAGCAGCATCATGTTGTGTCGCTGCAGCCGGCGCGCCGCGGCAGTGTCCACTGTGTCCACTTTGTCCACTAACCCGAGTAAAGTGGTTGTTCCTGATGGCTCGCAACAGCATCATGTTGTGTCGCTGCAGCCGGCGCGCCGCGGCAGTGTCCACTGTGTCCACTTTGTCCACTAACCCGAGTAAAGAGGTTGTTCCTGATGGCTCGCAGCAGCATCATGTTGTGTCGCTGCAGCCGGCGCGCCGCGGCAGTGTCCACTGTGTCCACTTTGTCCACTGACCCGAGTTAAGTGGTTGTTCCTGATGGCTCGCAGCAGCATCATGTTGTGTCGCTGCAGCCGGCGCGCCGCGGCAGTGTCCACTGTGTCTACTTTGTCCACTAACCCGAGTAAAGTGGTTGTTCCTGATGGCTCGCAGCAGCATCATGTTGTGTCGCTGGAGCCAGCGCGCCGCGGCAGTGTCCACCGTGTCCACTTTGTCCACTAACCCGAGTAAAGTGGTTGTTCCTGATGGCTCGCAGCAGCATCATGTTGTGCCGCTGGAGCCGGCGCGCCGCGGCAGTGTCCACTGTGTCCACTGTGTCCACTTTGTCCACTAACCCGAGTAAAGTGGTTGTTCCCGATGGCTCGCAGCAGCATCATGTTGTGTCGCTGGAGCCGGCGCGCCGCGGCAGTGTCCACTGTGTCCACTTTGTCCACTGACCCGAGTAAAGTGGTTGTTCCTGATGGCTCGCAGCAGCATCATGTTGTGCCGCTGGAGCCGGCGCGCCGCGGCAGTGTCCACTGTGTCCACTGTGTCCACTTTGTCCACTAACCCGAGTAAAGTGGTTGTTCCTGATGGCTCGCAGCAGCATCATGTTGTGCCGCTGCAGCCAGCGCGCCGCGGCAGTGTCCACTGTGTCCACTTTGTCCACTGACCCGAGTAAAGTGGTTGTTCCTGATAGCTCGCAGCAGCATCATGTTGTGCCGCTGCAGCCAGCGCGCCGCGGCAGTGTCCACTGTGTCCACTTTGTCCACTGACCCGAGTAAAGTGGTTGTTCCTGATGGCTCGCAGCAGCATCATGTTGTGCCGCTGCAGCCAGCGCGCCGCGGCAGTGTCCACTGTGTCCACTTTGTCCACTGACCCGAGTAAAGTGGTTGTTCCTGATAGCTCGCAGCAGCAACATGTTGTGTCGCTGCAGCCGGCGCGCCGCGGCAGTGTCCACTGTGTCCACTTTGTCCACTAACCCGAGTAAAGTGGTTGTTCCTGATGGCTCGCAGCAGCATCATGTTGTGTCGCTGGAGCCGGCGCGCCGCGGCAGTGTCCACTGTGTCCACTTTGTCCACTGACCCGAGTAAAGTGGTTGTTCCTGATAGCTCGCAGCAGCATCATGTTGTGTCGCTGGAGCCGGCGCGCCGCGGCAGCCCCGCGCAGCACGAGCGGCGGCGCGGTGTGCAGCGGAGGCGGGGATGTGTCCACTTTGGGGCGCACGTGCGAGAACTGGAAAATTTCTCATTTAATATAACTGAACAGTGTGGATAAGAGTGTAAAGGCCGCTCCCCACTCGTGGACGAATCGTGGCGCGAAGCCGCAGACATAAGTTTGGGGCTGGGGCTTATGCGAGCGCACGGTGTCATCAAAAGCCAGGCGTCCACATGTTCGTATCGTACGCATCGGACGCATCGCATCGCATTGCTTCCACTGATATTACGATACGTACGGTGCGGGACTGTAGACGCATTTGTATGACTTTCTATACAAAGAATACTAAATGCGATGCGTCCGATTCAGGTCTGTGAACGCCTAGCTTTACTCGTCACTGGAATCGACTTATTAACCATAGTATTCTGATATTTCTGATTAAGAAAAAGTAGGTTTTTTTCTTAATTTTTCTTATATCCTTAAACTGATCACCAAGTCACTATTTTTGGTACACTCTATATGTGACTAGCTATCGAGATTCGAGAGATCCTTTTCATCCAGTCGCATACTTCACGACGATTTCTCAGTCTAGTTCGCGGTAAGATGGCGACGATATCAGGTTTTACTTAGAACAAGAGTGGGAAGGGCCTTATATGACAGTGTCTACCCGAGAATACGTCTAAAATTCGTACGTACCTTGTCGACATATTTCCTCCGGCGCAGCAACCGCGCGACTCCCGCAAGCGTGTCGGGCGGCGGCGAGCGCAGCGACTCATGCGATTGCACCGTGCGTAGTAGCGTGTCCAGTTTCATTTGGACGTAGAATCTGACAAATTGTGCTGAATCAACTATTTCAAACAGTTTTGTATTTTAATCAAGGCCACTGTGTTGATTTTTGTACAAGTAAGTTCCAGGCTTATTACTTACTGCGAACTTCGTCAATTTGGGTCATACAGATTTTTTTGTACGAGTTAGGTTACAAATCTTTCCTGTAGACATAGAAAATTAAGAGAGAATTTTCTTGTTGGACGAAAAGAAAGACTAATTTGTATGTCCCAGAACCGTTAACTTTCGCAATGTCCACAGGAAAGACGCCCGATTTCGCGAACACTGTATGACCATTTCCATGATTTATATATCTCTGTAACTCCTACAAAGGTTCCCCGAAATATGCGGATTTCTGAGTTCGCGATAGGGCCGCAAAAGGGAATACTAGACAACCTAGGGAAGCGTACATACTCAAATCAAAAAACTTCATTTTTCTTTTTTTAATGCTTATGAGCCAATCGCAGCGCGGAGCCGCGATCTCGAGTGCGTGATCGACGCGGGCAATATGCGAAATCGCCGCCACAATGGCGTTCGCGGCTTTGCGCCGCGATTCGCGCGTGAGTGAGGAAGGCTCTTAAGCGTCGGGGACTTACTATGTGGAACATTTAAAGCTTTATTCGTTTTATTTTCTATTTACTAGGATAACTCCCTAGATAAGTAGTTATTGTATTGAGAAGTAAATTAACGATCTAGTTTATCTTCGCGGAAGATTCATGTATCATACTTCGGCAATACTTTATCACTTAAAGGTGCGTTCAACTTCAAACTAAAAGAGCATTCGCTGTTCTAACCTCCCACTCTACGAAATTCGATCGGTACACAAAACGTGATTGGTTGATTTCGTAGAATGGGCGCTAGAACAGTGAATGCTCTTTTGGTTTAAACGCACCTTTAGATATACTTACTGAAATTCCTAAAAGTCAGAAAGCAATAACGTGATGAATTTGTAATAATACGGTATGAAAAAAAATACTTGTTAAATTATTTAGGCACTGGAATTTATGTCATTATGTTACGACTAAAACGAGAAATCTATGTGGCTTAGTTGCGTTTCGATATTTAGGAAATCGTCAGTTGTAAAGTAGGTACATATAAAACTGCCACTTTTAGGCATAGGGTGAAGACACATATATCATATCAGCATGCGTACGCATTTTGTCTACTGAAATTAACCGTTATATTCTATTCTTACGCGTTTCATACTAGGTATATTCTGTTTGGTTAGGTATTAAAAAAAAGGTAAGCAGACTTGCAGTATCTTTTTATTGAAAAATGCATTTAAAAATCCAAACTAGCTACTTAATGAATCAAAAACAATGTATTTCACTGTATTTCCTTGTTATATTATAAATATTTGCTTAAATTTATTTTCTACTCGTAATTTTCAATAAAAAGATAGTGCAAGATTGTTTACCTTTTTTTTTAATACGTAACCAAACAGAGTATGGCGGGCCATTTCGATAGACAAAATGCGTACGCAGTACGCATGCTGATATTATTAAATATATGTGTCTTCAAACTAACGTTTTGACCGCCGTAGTATCATATATTATGTCCAGTGATCGGAACTATGGGTTCAAAACTTTAACAAAACACTATAGCCAAGAGACAAATACCTAACGAATATTATTGAAAAATCTGTATCCAATTTTATTGCCTAACTCGGAACCTTGAACTTATAAAGGGTGTAGATATGTATTTTTAGTACAGATGGTGCCTTTTTTAGGCTCTAGTGCAAGAAGTGTGTCATTTTTACGTTAGGTTTGAAACTTCGGAGTCGGAGGGCCATCTGTACTAAAAAACGTCGTACGAGACACGTGCAAAAACGAAATTCGTAACTTGTGTCGATTTAAAACACTCCCTAACGGTCGTGTTTTAAAACATCGCCACTCGTTGTCGTGTTATTGTATTGTGTGTCGTGTGTCGTAATGTACTATTTTAGGGCATTACTCCGAGCGATTCAAACGCCGTGACTTCGGTGGCAACATTATTACTCGATTTGCGTAGGTATCTCATACATTTTTTGGATATCTTGGTAGTCGTCATCTATGTCTACCGATATATTCAAATGTTCTTGCATCTGTGGTTCTTGTCGAGTGATAGGCTGCCACCGAAGTCACGGCGGTTGAAACGCTCACAGAAGTGCCGTTTACGTCCATGTATATGCATTTTTCATATCCATTTGACAAGTTTTGTTAAAGTTTTGCACCCAAAGTTCCGACTACATATTGCTACATATTATATCAAACAATTGACAACATTTCATATTTTTTAGTGGTAGTTTTTATTGTCTGTTTTGAAAGAAGTCAATATTAAAAGAGACACGTATTTTTTATTTTTCAATTAAATTGCAAATTTAGTGAGAAAATCCTCTTTGATTACTACTTCGAGAAGAAAGAGCGTAAGTTACAAACGTCAAGAATCAGCTAAATGACGTCACAAGTGATGTTTCAAACACATAAGAAAACGACGAAAATGGGTGACAAGTGTCAAGTGTCACTGCCAAATACAAGAGACATTCCAACCGCTATGTGATGTCACTTCCCCTTTAAACTATTATTACGATTTTTACAAACTTATTGCGATAAAAAAATTGAAAAATATATTTTTGTGATCTACATGCGTATATCTCGAAACATTGAAAATTTTGAAACGTTGTCAATTAGGTACGGTCGGCTCTAATAATATGTATACGATTTTGATCCTTATGCCTTTGACATACGTTCCGAAATGTATACCTATTATTAGACGTGACTGTACTATTAATCTCAGAGTCTGACAAGTAAGACAAATATCTGATTTTGTTTTTACAATGTCGAAAATGTAGATATTTTTGAGCAACAAGGCGGTTGCGATATGGTGATAAGGTGACAGTAAAACAAAACAAGTCCAATAGTTTTAGTTTTATTTATTGAATATATTAGTGTGTTACAATTCGTTAATACATAAATAAGTGCAAAATCATTATAACGCGATAGAGAGATCATACATTTTCACAATCGATATAAGCCTCAACATAATATAGGTACTATACACCAATTATTGGAACTCTAGGCCTTTAGAACCTTGTCAAATCGAAGCTATGAATCAGCTTGTAAGAGTTTTCTTACTACTTGTCATTTGGACAACGTTCTAGAATAGCATAGGATTCCAATTATTAAACTATATAATGAATTATCGAAAGTAGGAATTAAATTTTAGGTGGTGTTACTAAAAGTAACCTGAAATTAGGTTTACTATTAATCTAATGATTGCAGTACATACAAGAGTCGAGAAAATTCATATTTATTTATATAGTATTTTATATAAATATATAAATGCCATGATTTTCAGTAATTTTGTTATGTATAAAAAAGTTTCATTAATCAGATGTTGCCGTATTATTCTGACGTATAATGACATTCTTTAAATTTGGTTTATGTTGGATAAGGTTATACTAAATCATTAAGTATGATAAATAATACAAAAATAATAAGTATAAAATTAGACAACTAAATAAAAACGAAAATAATATAATCACTGGAATGCGACTAGTATTAGAAAACTATAAACTATTCTAGTAATACAAATGTCATTTGGTTATGTATAAAAATACTTTATTGGTTTATTAACCGTTTTTTTATTAAATATAAAATATCACAACTAAGTGTGCTGTATGAGTTTTAGCCAGAAGGTTATATATCCAATTCTGAAAAAAATAAAATTACTATCAAATGGATATTAATACTTTTAGGATCATAAAATTCTTAAACAATATATTACTGCAGATGTAGGGAAACTAAACTTTGCACGCTACGTAGGTGTATATCCGGATACGTTCTAGCGTAGCGAGGCCTACTGGGTGTATAGTAGAGGCCTACTATACACCCAGCCGAAGCTATACTCGAAGCCTACTGGCTGTATAGTAGATAGCTAGCAGCTGTATAAAGCAGGCCTATTAACTGTATAGCGGAGTCCCACTGGCTGTATAGTCGAGCTCTAATGGCTGTATAGTGAAACCCTAGCAGCTGTATAATGGAGGCCTAGCAGCTGTATACTAGAAGCCTAGCAGCTGTATAAAGGAGGCCTACTGACTGTATAGCGGAGTCCCACTGGCTGTATAGTCGAGCTCTAATGGCTGTATAGTGAAACCTTAGCAGCTGTATAAGTGTATAATGGTGGCCTAGCAGCTGCATACTAGAACCCTAGCAGCTGTATAAAGAAGTCCTACTGACTGTATAGTGGAGTCCCACTGGCTGTATAGTCGAGACCTACTGGCTGTATAATGGAGGCCTCAAAGCTGTACAGTAAAGGCCTAGCAGCTGTATAAAGGAGTCGTACTGGGTGAATGCTGGAGGGGTCACACGGTGGAGGCCTACTGCCTGTATAGCGTCTCACTGGCTGTATAAAGGAGGCCTACTGGGAGTATGCTGGAGGGGTGACACGATGGAGACCCTACTGCCGGGCGCGGACGGTGTGCGGGCGCGGCACGGCGGAGGCGGGCGGACGCGCGCGCACGTTGACGGACGAATACGACAGGTAGCGGGACGACAGGTCCGGGGGCGAGATCTGGAACGAGGTGACAACGCATTTTTAGTACAGTCGAAGACAAAATAAGGGGTATACAAAAACGTTCAAAAATATGTCCCAGTGCACTCTAATTCTGTGTAATAAGAACGTCGTAACATATTTATGAACGGATTCTTTCGATACTTATTTTTGCACTTGACTGTACAGATGGTGCCTTTTTTGGGCTCTACTGCGAGAAGTGCGTCATTTTTAGGGGTCGGAACTATGGGTGCAAAACTTTAACAAAACTTGTCAAGTGGACATTAAAGAGCACATACATGTATAAAATATACATATCTACACACCCAAATATTGTAAGTTCAAGATTCCGAGTTAGGAAATAAAATTGGATACAGATTTTTCAATTATATTTGTATTTTTCTTGTGTCAAGTTTGAAGTTTTGCTAAAGTTTTGCACCCATAGTTCCGACCCCTAGTCATTTTACATCAGGTCGAAAACTTCGGAGGGGCATCTGCACTAAAAAACGTCGTACGAGACACATGCAAAAACGGAATTCGTAACTCGTGTCGATTTAAAACACTCCCTATCGGTCGTGATTTAAAACATCGCCACTCGTTTCGAATTTCATGTTTTTCGCACTTGTGTCGTAATGTACTAATTTCTGTCTATTATTGCCATGGTTACGGTCGCCTGAGTCACGCTGGTTTTATGCAAAATTATGCTACTTTTATGCAAACCAAAATAAAATGCTATATACATACATATCAAATTCAATCATAGAATCAGATATATACACAATCGTGTAAGTAAGGTACAAGATCGAAGAGCTGAACTGCTCGTTCCAGTACACGTCCTTACCCAGCGCTGGGCAGCCACGCTACAGTACCCACCGCTCTGTGCTGCCTGGTCGGGGGCGCCGCCATATTGTTGCCGGTGTACGCCACACACTTCACCTGCCAGGCCAGCGCGGGGCAGCCACGCTACAGTACCCACCGCTCTGTGCTGCCTGGTCGGGGGCGCCGCCATATTGTTGCCGGTGTACGCCACACACTTCACCTGCCAGGCCAGCGCTGGGCAGCCACGCTACAGTACCCACCGCTCTGTGCTGCCTGGTCGGGGGCGCCGCCATATTGTTGCCGGTGTACGCCACACACTTCACCTGCCAGGCCAGCGCTGGGCAGCCACGCTACAGTACCCACCGCTCTGTGCTGCCTGGTCGGGGGCGCCGCCATATTGTTGCCGGTGTACGCCACACACTTCACCTGCCAGGCCAGCGCTGGGCAGCCACGCTACAGTACCCACCGCTCTGTGCTGCCTGGTCGGGGGCGCCGCCATATTGTTGCCGGTGTACGCGACACACTTCACCTGCCAGGCCAGCGCTGGGCAGCCACGCTACAGTACCCACCGCTCTGTGCTGCCTGGTCGGGGGCGCCGCCATATTGTTGCCGGTGTACGCGACACACTTCACCTGCCAGCCCAGCGCTGGGCAGCCACGCTACAGTACCCACCGCTCTGTGCTGCCTGGTCGGGGGCGCCGCCATATTGTTGCCGGTGTACGCCACACACTTCACCTGCCAGGCCAGCGCTGGGCAGCCACGCTACAGTACCCACCGCTCTGTGCTGCCTGGTCGGGGGCGCCGCCATATTGTTGCCGGTGTACGCGACACACTTCACCTGCCAGCCCAGCGCTGGGCAGCCACGCTACAGTACCCACCGCTCTGTGCTGCCTGGTCGGGGGCGCCGCCATATTGTTGCCGGTGTACGCCACACACTTCACTGCCAGCCCAGCGCTGGGCAGCCACGCTACAGTACCCACCGCTCTGTGCTGCCTGGTCGGGGGCGCCGCCATATTGTTGCCGGTGTACGCCACACACTTCACCTGCCAGCCCAGCGCTGGGCAGCCACGCTACAGTACCCACCGCTCTGTGCTGCCTGGTCGGGGGCGCCGCCATATTGTTGCCGGTGTACGCGACACACTTCACCTGCCAGGCCAGCGCTGGGCAGCCACGCTACAGTACCCACCGCTCTGTGCTGCCTGGTCGGGGGCGCCGCCATATTGTTGCCGGTGTACGCCACACACTTCACTGCCAGCCCAGCGCTGGGCAGCCACGCTACAGTACCCACCGCTCTGTGCTGCCTGGTCGGGGGCGCCGCCATATTGTTGCCGGTGTACGCCACACACTTCACCTGCCAGGCCAGCGCTGGGCAGCCACGCTACAGTACCCACCGCTCTGTGCTGCCTGGTCGGGGGCGCCGCCATATTGTTGCCGGTGTACGCCACACACTTCACCTGCCAGCCCAGCGCTGGGCAGCCACGCTACAGTACCCACCGCTCTGTGCTGCCTGGTCGGGGGCGCCGCCATATTGTTGCCGGTGTACGCCACACACTTCACCTGCCAGCCCAGCGCTGGGCAGCCACGCTACAGTACCCACCGCTCTGTGCTGCCTGGTCGGGGGCGCCGCCATATTGTTGCCGGTGTACGCCACACACTTCACCTGCCACTCGCCGAGTTGCTCGTTCCAGTGCACGTATTGCTCGATCAGCGCCTGGAAATAAACATAACATAATATAAGTCTTCGTTATTCCTTCAAGAACAGTTAAGTTTACAAAAGTAGACAGGAGAAAACACGATTTCTGTATCACAAAATAGGTTTATTTTATACTTGAGCTTGATACTAGGCCGTGTGGTGACGGCAGTAAGAATACATTTTGTCACCACCCCAATTCTTCCCGCGGGTGTCGTAAAAGCCGACTGAGGGATTGAAACGTCATTCATCATCCTTTGATACAAGATTGATGATGGGCAGCAGCGTCATCATAGTGGACACATTACTGCGATCGCCAATCCGTTTGCCCAGCGTGGCGATTATGGGCATTTACCTCCTAATGCGTCTATACGCATAGTTAATAGAAGAGGCCTATGTCCAGCAGTGGACTGAGATAGGCTGATAAAGTGAAGTGAAGAATAAAAAACATATTGTACATATAAATCACGTCTCTGATGTCGATAAAAATCGGCTGGCTAATCGAGTCAATGATGCTGAACAGCATCCACATTTGCCGAAATGTCCCAGAAAGTGTAAATGGAAGTTTCGTTTTTTCTTTGATTCCTATGCATTTTTGGTAATAAAGACGGATTTTTCATAGAAACAATTTGGGACATCTTACGCTTCACCTGGTACTACTTTGGGAATATACCCAAACCACCCTCGTTTGCCTCGTTTAGGGGGGGGTTCTTCAATATACCACAATTGGGCATGGACCCTCGAGTGTTAGTTTTTAGTCACGTATAGATCTCGAAACCAAACGCGTTTGACTATGTGGTGCCCCATGAGGTGCCAATGTAACTGATACGGCTGCTATAATATTTCCCATGTCCAGAAAGCTAACTAGCCAACGGCCTCAAAATAATTCCAAACTCAGCTTTCGCTGAATTGAAGAGTTACATCGCAAGCTTCAGTTTCCTTATCCTATCTCCATACCATTTCTCCTTTTGCTTTACCCTCGCTCTGCTGTTACCTGGTACTGCTGCGGTATGTAGGAGTCCACGAGGTCCACAGCTGGACCTCCCTCCGCACGGAGTCCAGGATGCCCTCCATCTCTGCTGTTACCTGGTACTGCTGCGGTATGTAGGAGTCCACGAGGTCCACAGCTGGATCTCCCTCCGCACGGATCCAGGATGCCCTCCATCTCTGCTGTTACCTGGTACTGCTGCGGTATGTAGGAGTCCACGAGGTCCACAGCTGGATCTCCCTCCGCACGGGTCCAGGATGCCCTCCATCTCTGCTGTTACCTGGTACTGCTGCGGTATGTAGGAGTCCACGAGGTCCACAGCTGGATCTCCCTCCGCACGGATCCAGGATGCCCTCTATCTCTGCTGTTACCTGGTACTGCTGCGGTATGTAGGAGTCCACGAGGTCCACAGCTGGACCTCCCTCCGCACGGAGTCCAGGATGCCCTCCATCTCTGCTGTTACCTGGTACTGCTGCGGTATGTAGGAGTCCACGAGGTCCACAGCTGGACCTCCCTCCGCACGGAGTCCAGGATGCCCTCCATCTCTGCTGTTACCTGGTACTGCTGCGGTATGTAGGAGTCCACGAGGTCCACAGCTGGACCTCCCTCCGCACGGAGTCCAGGATGCCCTCCATCTCTGCTGTTACCTGGTACTGCTGCGGTATGTAGGAGTCCACGAGGTCCACAGCTGGACCTCCCTCCGCACGGAGTCCAGGATGCCCTCCATCTCTGCTGTTACCTGGTACTGCTGCGGTATGTAGGAGTCCACGAGGTCCACAGCTGGATCTCCCTCCGCACGGATCCAGGATGCCCTCCATCTCTGCTGTTACCTGGTACTGCTGCGGTATGTAGGAGTCCAGGATGCCCTCCATCTCTGCTGTTACCTGGTACTGCTGCGGTATGTAGGAGTCCACGAGGTCCACAGCTGGATCTCCCTCCGCACGGGTCCAGGATGCCCTCCATCTCTGCTGTTACCTGGTACTGCTGCGGTATGTAGGAGTCCACGAGGTCCACAGCTGGACCTCCCTCCGCACGGAGTCCAGGATGCTCCATCTCTGCTGTTACCTGGTACTGCTGCGGTATGTAGGAGTCCACGAGGTCCACAGCTGGATCTCCCTCCGCACGGATCCAGGATGCCCTCCATCTCTGCTGTTACCTGGTACTGCTGCGGTATGTAGGAGTCCACGAGGTCCACAGCTGGATCTCCCTCCGCACGGATCCAGGATGCCCTCCATCTCTGCTGTTACCTGGTACTGCTGCGGTATGTAGGAGTCCACGAGGTCCACAGCTGGATCTCCCTCCGCACGGATCCAGGATGCCCTCCATCTCTGCTGTTACCTGGTACTGCTGCGGTATGTAGGAGTCCACGAGGTCCACAGCTGGATCTCCCTCCGCACGGATCCAGGATGCCCTCCATCTCTGCTGTTACCTGGTACTGCTGCGGTATGTAGGAGTCCACGAGGTCCACAGCTGGACCTCCCTCCGCACGGATCCAGGATGCCCTCCATCTCTGCTGTTACCTGGTACTGCTGCGGTATGTAGAAGTCCACGAGGTCCACAGCTGGATCTCCCTCCGCACGGATCCAGGATGCCCTCCATCTCTGCTGTTACCTGGTACTGCTGCGGTATGTAGGAGTCCACGAGGTCCACAGCTGGACCTCCCTCCGCACGGATCCAGGATGCCCTCCATCTCTGCTGTTACCTGGTACTGCTGCGGTATGTAGAAGTCCACGAGGTCCACAGCTGGATCTCCCTCCGCACGGATCCAGGATGCCCTCCATCTCTGCTGTTACCTGGTACTGCTGCGGTATGTAGAAGTCCACGAGGTCCACAGCTGGATCTCCCTCCGCACGGATCCAGGATGCCCTCCATCTCTGCTGTTACCTGGTACTGCTGCGGTATGTAGAAGTCCACGAGGTCCACAGCTGGATCTCCCTCCGCACGGATCCAGGATGCCCTCCATCTCTGCTGTTACCTGGTACTGCTGCGGTATGTAGAAGTCCACGAGGTCCACAGCTGGACCTCCCTCCGCACGGATCCAGGATGCTCCATCTCTGCTGTTACCTGGTACTGCTGCGGTATGTAGGAGTCCACGAGGTCCACAGCTGGACCTCCCTCCGCACGGAGTCCAGGATGCTCCATCTCTGCTGTTACCTGGTACTGCTGCGGTATGTAGGAGTCCACGAGGTCCACAGCTGGACCTCCCTCCGCACGGAGTCCAGGATGCCCTCCATCTCTGCTGTTACCTGGTACTGCTGCGGTATGTAGGAGTCCACGAGGTCCACAGCTGGACCTCCCTCCGCACGGGTCCAGGATGCCCTCCATCTCTGTTACCTGGTACTGCTGCGGTATGTAGGAGTCCACGAGGTCCACAGCTGGATCTCCCTCCGCAGCCCGCACGGAGTCCAGGATAATAAATAAATAATAAATAAATATCTTGGGACATCTTACACAAATCAACCTAGTCCCACAGTAAGCTCAATGAAGGCTTGTGATGTGAGTTGGTACCAGGCGACGATATATATAATAGATACTTAAGTACAGAGACAGCCATGACCAAGGAACAAATATTTGTGATAAATAAATACACAAATAATGCCCTCGCCGGGATTCGAACCCGGAACCTCCAGCTTCGTAGGCAGGGTCGCTACCAACTAGGCTACGGAGGCTGACAAAAATGGGACTTAAAAACTCGAGTCTCTACCAACACTAATTCTCGTCGTTACCTGGTACTGCTGCGGTATGTAGGAGTCCAGAACGAGATCCGCCAGTTGGATTTCCCTCCGCAGCGCCCGCACTGAGTCGAGAATTCCCTCCATTTCTCTCTGCTGTTCGCGCTGTTGGTCCGCCAATTCGGCCTTCGCAGAGTTCAGGAGTTGAACTGCTCGTTTCAGCTTCCTGGTCTTGGCGGCGTTTTCTTCTTGGAGTGAGGAGTAGCGCTCTTCGATGTCGAGGCGTTCCGCCTGGGAAAAGATAGAAGAGTTCTAGATTATGGAAAAAGCCTGGAAGAAAATTCAAATATGAGTATCAAATGTGCTGGTTGCTTGGTCAGGCAATCTGCTCCGTTTCAAATTAGCTCTAATCCATTCTATCGAAAGATATTTGATCAATATTATGATGTCGTTCGTGGATACTTCGTTTGAATATTAATTTGATATAATTATTTTTGTTCCCATTATATGTTATATCCTATTGGTGGGCAAAGGTCCCCTTTTATTGAGCTAATACATTACAGAACGAGCTGCGCTTCCGTAATTTATAACAGTAAAATGATAAATAATAATAAATATCTTGGGACATCTAACACAAATCATCATGGTATAAAAAAAAATAATAATAAAAAAAAAAAAAAAAAAAAAAAAAATCGACCTAGTCCCACGGTACGCTCAATAAAGCATATGGTGTGGGTACCAAGCCAATACATAGACAGCGGACCACGACCAAGAAACAAATATTTGTGATATATACATACACAAATACTGCCGTCGCCGGGATGCGAACGATAAATATGCAGCAGTAACTTCCACTTTTTAGATATGGAGATACCTCAATGAGGCGGTAAGGCTCTATCAGCGGTATTTCTGTTCTAACAGTGGTCTCCAGTTACTTGTTACTTCTGTAGATCCTTCTGGAATCGCAGTTGGACAGCTAGTCCTTCAGCTCTTACATTTCCAGCAGTACCAGCCCTGTGTCAGCAGTCACCAGCAGTACGTGCTTCCTTCTGCAAGTCCTGAAGTCTCAACTCTAAGTCTCCGTCTCTAGAGAGAGACTGTTCCAGCAGTACAGACCTCCTTCTTCTGCAGATCCTCCTGGAGTCTCAGCTCGATGAGTCGTCGCTGCTCGAGCTCCCTGGCTGCTTGTTCTAGCAGTCTCCGCTGAGCGTCGGCCTTGTCCAGCAGGGTCTGTCTCTAGCAGTGTTCCAGCAGTACAGACCTCCTTCTTCTGCAGATCCTCCTGGAGTCTCAGCTCGATGAGTCGTCGCTGCTCGAGCTCCCTGGCTGCTTGTTCCAGCAGTCTCCGCTGAGCGTCGGCCTTGTCCAGCAGGGTCTGTCTCTAGCAGTGTTCCAGCAGTACAGACCTCCTTCTTCTGCAGATCCTCCTGGAGTCTCAGCTCGATGAGTCGTCGCTGCTCGAGCTCCCTGGCTGCTTGTTCCAGCAGTCTCCGCTGAGCGTCGGCCTTGTCCAGCAGGGTCTGTCTCTAGCAGTGTTCCAGCAGTACAGACCTCCTTCTTCTGCAGATCCTCCTGGAGTCTCAGCTCGATGAGTCGTCGCTGCTCGAGCTCCCTGGCTGCTTGTTCTAGCAGTCTCCGCTGAGCGTCGGCCTTGTCCAGCAGGGTCTGTCTCTAGCAGTGTTCCAGCAGTACAGACCTCCTTCTTCTGCAGATCCTCCTGGAGTCTCAGCTCGATGAGTCGTCGCAGCTCGAGCTCCCTGGCTGCTTGTTCCAGCAGTCTCCGCTGAGCGTCGGCCTTGTTCTAGCAGATTCTGTCTCTAGCAGTGTTCCAGCAGTACAGACCTCCTTCTTCTGCAGATCCTCCTGGAGTCTCAGCTCGATGAGTCGTCGCTGCTCGAGCTCCCTGGCTGCTTGTTCTAGCAGTCTCCGCTGAGCGTCGGCCTTGTCCAGCAGGGGCTGTCTCTAGCAGTGTTCCAGCAGTACAGACCTCCTTCTTCTGCAGATCCTCCTGGAGTCTCAGCTCGATGAGTCGTCGCTGCTCGAGCTCCCTGGTGGCTTGTTCTAGCAGTCTCCGCTGAGCGTCGGCCTTGTCCAGCAGTTCTGTCTCTAGCAGTGTTCCAGCAGTACAGACCTCCTTCTTCTGCAGATCCTGCTGGAGTCTCAGCTCGATGAGTCGTCGCTGCTCGAGCTCCCTGGCTGCTTGTTCGAGCAGTCTCCGCTGGGCGTCGGCCTTGTCCAGCAGGGTCTGTCTCTAGCAGTGTTCCAGCAGTACAGACCTCCTTCTTCTGCAGATCCTCCTGGAGTCTCAGCTCGATGAGTCGTCGCTGCTCGAGCTCCCTGGCTGCTTGTTCTAGCAGTCTCCGCTGAGCGTCGGCCTTGTCCAGCAGGGTCTGTCTCTAGCAGTGTTCCAGCAGTACAGACCTCCTTCTTCTGCAGATCCTCCTGGAGTCTCAGCTCGATGAGTCGTCGCTGCTCGAGCTCCCTGGCTGCTTGTTCTAGCAGTCTCCGCTGAGCGTCGGCCTTGTCCAGCAGGGTCTGTCTCTAGCAGTGTTCCAGCAGTACAGACCTCCTTCTTCTGCAGATCCTCCTGGAGTCTCAGCTCGATGAGTCGTCGCTGCTCGAGCTCCCTGGCTGCTTGTTCTAGCAGTCTCCGCTGAGCGTCGGCCTTGTCCAGGGTCTGTCTCTAGCAGTGTTCCAGCAGTACAGACCTCCTTCTTCTGCAGATCCTCCTGGAGTCTCAGCTCGATGAGTCGTCGCTGCTCGAGCTCCCTGGCTGCTTGTTCTAGTAGTCTCCGCTGAGCGTCGGCCTTGTCCAGGAAGTTCTGTCTCTAGCAGTGTTCCAGCAGTACAGACCTCCTTCTTCTGCAGATCCTCCTGGAGTCTCAGCTCGATGAGTCGTCGCTGCTCGAGCTCCCTGGCTGCTTGTTCTAGTAGTCTCCGCTGAGCGTCGGCCTTGTCCAGGAAGTTCTGTCTCTAGCAGTGTTCCAGCAGTACAGACCTCCTTCTTCTGCAGATCCTCCTGGAGTCTCAGCTCGATGAGTCGTCGCTGCTCGAGCTCCCTGGCTGCTTGTTCCAGCAGTCTCCGCTGAGCGTCGGCCTTGTCCAGCAGGGTCTGTCTCTAGCAGTGTTCCAGCAGTACAGACCTCCTTCTTCTGCAGATCCTCCTGGAGTCTCAGCTCGATGAGTCGTCGCTGCTCGAGCTCCCTGGCTGCTTGTTCTAGCAGTCTCCGCTGAGCGTCGGCCTTGTCCAGCAGGTTCTCGCCTCCGACGAGGACCTTGGACTCCAGGCGTTGGAGTTTGTCCTTCAGCTCTTCCTGCTGTTTCCTGAGAAAGACAAAAGGTTGTGTTATTTACACAAAAAACACCAATCAAAAAAAAATTATAAAAAAATATAGTTCTTCCACGAAAATATGGAAAATTTAGTTCGATTCCTACTCTGAATCGGGCTCTTTCGACACCAGAAGGAAGAAAATAGACTCAAATTTATTTTCCCATTCCGTTACAATTTTTAGTAAGGGTCAAGGGAGGCCACATCAAATAAAATTAAAAACCGTGGTTCCTAATACGATTAAAAAAAATGTTGGGTCTATTACTTTTTAATCAAATAATAACTTTATGTGCAGTTCTTTTTTGCCAAAAAAACGCTTATTTCATCCACCCAGAAGCCAATTCAGATATCTTGGTGTTACTTACTTGGTGCGCTGCAATTCAGCCTTCTTCTCTTCCAGCACCTTTCTCGCTTGGTTCGCTTTCTCTCGATTCAGCTTCTCCTACAAAAATAAAAAATGTATTAGAGATAAAGATATAAAAAAACCTTTATTCTTCATTAAAAATAATGGTTAGTACTAGAAAGCAATTTGGTCCGTACCCACATATTAAGCCCACCGATAAAATGGTAGAATAAAATGTAGATGTTTTGTTTTTCTGGTACATCATTTAGTAGTAAAGCGGGGATATTTTTTTTTACTGTAATCCTAATGTGGGGTATCGTTGAATAGGTCTATCAATAGACAAAGAGTCCTAAAAGATATTTTTCCTAAAGTCAATATTTTCGGATATAATCGCCTCAGAATAATAAAAAATTGTGCCCCCCAGCAAAATATTAAAAAATCATGACAGTGCTTGTAGAATACTTTAAAATGAAACTATTTCGAACATAACCTTTTCGAATAACTACGGACCTGACTGAGCACGGCCCGACATGCCGGCTTTTTTGGGTACTTTCGGTTACGGAGGCCGTCAAATAGGCCTCTAGACAATATACCTTCTCCTCCCGCCTGAGGCGACGAAGCTCCTTCCGCTCCTCGGGGCCGAGGGAGTCCAGCTCGGCCTCCGTGAGCGTGTCGTCCGTCAGCTCGCCTTCGGTTACAGAGGCCGTCAAATAGGCCTCTAGACAGTATACCTTCTCCTCCCGCCTGAGGCGACGCAGCTCCTTCCGCTCCTCGGGGCCGAGGGAGTCCAGCTCGGCCTCCGTGAGCGTGTCGTCCGTCAGCTCGCCTTCGGTTACAGAGGCCGTCAAATAGGCCTCTAGACATATACCTTCTCCTCCCGCCTGAGGCGACGCAGCTCCTTCCGCTCCTCGGGGCCGAGGGAGTCCAGCTCGGCCTCCGTGAGTGTGTCGTCCGTCAGCTCGCCTTCGCTTAGCTCTGCTTCCTCTTCCTCTTCCAATTCTGTATAAAATTAGTATATTATAAATAAATAAATATCTTGGGACATCTTACACAAATCAACCTAGTCCCACGGTAAGCTCAATTAAGGCTTGTGTTGTGGGTACCAGGCGACGATATATATAATAGATAGATACGTATAGATACTTAGATACATAGACAGCCATGACCAAGGAACAAACATTTGTGACTGATAAATAAATACACAAAGAATGCCCTCGCCGGGATTCGAACCCGGAAACTCCAGCTTCGTAGGCAGGGTCACTACCAACTAGGCTACGGAGGCTGACATATTACGATACAAGTTTGAAACGAGTGTAGTGATGTGCCGTTACCGTAAATTACGAGAACAAAGAGAACTATCGGGTAACATTCTCGGTAAAGTTCTCCGGGCGGGTAATTATGGAGAAAGTGTTTTAAGTTATTACTTTTTTCATATTTTTTTTCCAGAATAGTACTTAATTTAGTAATAATAATCTGACCTGTAAATTACATAAACATGTGACTAGTGGAACTAGTTTATTACCAAAATTACGGTAAATTACCGGCGTAAATTACGGAGAACGTTCTCCGCGAATTTTCTCCAGAGAATTTTTACAACGCAAAATGGCATTTTTTTTGTTATATAAATTAAATATTTTGATAAAATGGGCAATAATGGTTCATAATAATGCTTGCGGTATATGTATACGTAAAATAAAATTAAAAACAGCGTTTTTCGTATAAATAAAATAATCAAATTCCACGAAATCATTAAGAAACAGAATACTTACCGTGAAATTATATCTTGCAAGTTTCTTAAATAATTAGTTACATAAAAAAAAAACAAGGACAATAAAAACACGTTATAATTAAATGGTTTTTATACATTTACTATGGAAAATAAGGGAAACTTTAATTATAATGTCTGTCACGCAATTTTTTCCTCCCAAGCTAAATGACAATAAAACTGTATCATCATCATCATCTTGGCCATAAGACGTCCACTGCTGAACATAAGCCTCCCCTCTGGACCTCCACATGTACCGGTTAGATGCGACCTGCATACGGTAAAGTCGTCTGTCCATCTTGTGGGTGGACGTCCTACGCTGTGTTTGCCTAGCCGTGGTCTCCACTCGAGCACTTTTCGCTCTGCGTGCAATGTGGCCTGCCCATTGCCACTTCAGCTTGCTAATTCGGAGGGCTATGTCAGCCAGTAACTTTAGTTCGCCTACAGATCTCCTCATTTCTGATTCGATCATGCAGAGAAACTCCGAGCATAGCCCTCTCCATAGCTCGTTGAGCGACTTTGAGTTTAGAGATGAGGCCGATGGTGAAGGACCACGTTTCGGCGCCGTAAGTCATCACTGGTAACACACATTGATTGTAGACTTTCGTCTTAAGGCACTGAGGTATGTGGACGAAAAGACATCGCGTAGTTTCCTGAACGCTGCCCAACCGAGTTGGATTCGGAGGTTGACCTCTTTCTGGAAGTTGGGCCTACCTAATTGGACTACTTGTCCTAGGTAGATGTAAGAGTCAACAACTTCGAGAACCGAGTTTTCCACAAAAACCGGGGTGGGCACAACATTGGCATTTGACATAACTTTCGTCTTGTCCATGTTCATTTTCAAGCCCACCCGTTGAGAAACTCGGTTAAGGTCATCGAGTATTTTGCAGAGTTCCTCCATCGACTCTGCCATGACTACGATATCGTCGGCAAACCGAATGTGAGTGATGTTTTCGCCGTTCACATTGATGCCAAGTCCTTGCCATTCCAGGAGCTTAAAGGCATCTTACATTGCGGCAGTAAACAGTTTCGGAGATATAACATCGCCCTGCCTTACGCCTCTTTGCAACGGAATTGTCTTCGTAGTCTGCTCCTGTACTCGGACCAACATTGTGGCGTTGCTATTCAAACACTTCAACACTTCGATGTACCAACAGTCAATGTGGCATCACTGAAGAGACTCAAGCACTGCCCATATTTCTACCGAATCGAAAGCTTTCTCATAGTCCACAAACGCTGAGAATAATGGCAAGTTATACTCCTCGGTCTTCTGTATAATTTGCCGCAGCGTATGTATGTGGTCTATGGTACTATAGCCTTTTCGGAATCCAGCTTGTTCGGGAGGCTGGAAGTCATCATGTCAAAAGTGTATGAAAACATTATTAGCAACATGAATAAACAGTAATATCAATCAAAATTAAATTTCACTTTTTTCCCATAGTAAACGTAGGAAAACAGTTTTCTTTAATTTTTTTTGCAGTAAGTTGTCTCTTTCAAATTATTGGTACTAGGATAGGATTATTGGATAGGAATAGAATCGATTTTCTTTTATTTTCATAAATTTGTATGGGAATTTTAATTCTTAATTTGCGGCATTTCTAGCCGAAAATTGTTTTTGTTTTCATACATAGGTACAAGCTTTTGATCCTGAACAGAAACAGGATCATTTTCAGTACTTTGCCTAAAATACTCTAGCACTTTACTCTTGGCCTCATTGTTGAAATATCACTAACAGTTGTGTTGACAACACGTCGCTTCAAGATGAACTGACTGAATTCAGCATTATAATTGCCATTAAAATTTACACCCTATTCCCAGATAATTCTTAGAAAAGGGTATCACAGGCTCGTAATCACAATTGCCTATTTTAAATCCTAGGTAATTGAATATTCAGCTACCGATAAGAAAACCTTTGGTAAAGCCGCTTACCGCTTACGGGTCAAGTAAGGGGTTTATACCTATTTTACCTGCTTGAACGTCAAAATCACTTATACAACCCTGTCATTAGTAAAATAGCATTATGATACTTAAATGTACCACATAAAGTAATATAAAATACGATGCAGACAAAATATTCATATGCAAATTGCATAGAAAAAAAATACTATGGGAGAAAGTTACCGTAATTCTCGGTAATTTACGGTAAAGTTCTCCAATGAGAATTACGGAAAGTGTGAAATTACCCGACGGCACATCACTAAACGAGTGGCAATAAATGAAAACTTTAAACCGCCTATTTTAAATCTTACAAAAGATTGCCATCAGTTTTAATTCGAAGAGGACTTTCACATGAAATGACTAACATAACGTCGTTGAGATTGCCAATTCCGTTATGTGCACGATTTCAGGAACTGAAAAATCAATCCAAATGACATATGTTTACAGTCTTCTTTTGTCAAATTTGAAATTTACACATAACGGAATTGGCAATCTCAACGACGATAAGTAAATGATAAAATAAATTGTAAAAAAACTTACCATTCTCGTTCTCCTCCAACTGTTTCTTGAGTTGATCGATCTCTTGTTGGAATCTGCAACCAAGAACTTAGGTCATAATTCTTCTAAATTTCGGGTTTGTATATACGAATACGAGTATTACGACCGCATATTGAGTGGGTTCAGATATCAAAGAATATTTTTTCAGCATGATCGGATAAAAAATCAAGGATTTGAAAACGGCGGCCGCTTTCTTTTTGATTTCCGAAACACATCAAAGGGTCCTTGGAAACCGATTTGTAATCGAAAGGAGGAAAGGATTCTACCAGGAGGAAAGGATTCTACCTCCGACATATAGGTACGTAAGTGTAGATATTATTGCCCACCTGGAGAGCAGCGCGTCTCCCGGCTCGCTATTGATGTGGGTCTTGTTTCGATGTTCACGTGCGATCCATGTAGCATAATGTATTGCTTGTTATATTCTATGATTGTCTCTTAGTAACTGATCCTTCTACCTGCGACATACGTAAGTGTACAGATATTATTGCCCACCTGGTGAGCAGTGCGTCTCCTGGTTCGCTGTTGACGTGGGTCTTGTTTTCGATGTTCTTGGCGCGGTTAGCGTAGCGTAACGTGCTGATTGTCTCTACGTAGTTGCTCTCTGCTGGACCGATCGTTGCGATCTGTATACATGATTAAATTACTTAAACTAGAACAGAATAGAATATAATATAAATAAATTTATTCGTATAAAATCGCTACATACAGAAACTAGAAAAAAAATAAAAATAAAAAAATGTTTGGTACAAAAGGGCCTCACCTCAGCAAATAATAGGAAAATAATTATAGAACTAGTTATCTGTAACCGCTTAATACTATGTAATGTCTGTGCCTACATTCGATTGTTTTTTTCTGTATTAGTATTGTTACACGATATCTCCGAGAAACCTGAAACGCTTTTCATTTTTTTTATCGACCTTCGTGTTGATCTTTGTGGCCTCTTTGAGAAGGGTACCGGTCGCTTGCGGAACAGGAAAATGATAGGATCTTGGATGCAATGGATAGAAAAATACAGGATAGATATAGGCCAGAATATACTTACCATAAAGAATAAAGTAGACAGATAGAGTAACAAATGAAGAAGTGCTGAGGCGAGTTCAAGAAGAGAGGACATTATTGGCAACAATAGAAAATAGACGAGGCAAGATGGTTGGCCATCTCATTCGACATGATGACTTTTTGAAGAACATTATAGAAGGAAAAGTGGATGGAAAGAGAGAAAGGGGAAGACCAAGAATAAGATACACTGACCAAATAAAGGAGGAGGCGGGCGTCATGTCGTATGAGGAGGTGAAGAGGACTGCTGAGGACAGAGTGTGGAGACAGCTGCATATGGCTACACCGACAAGAGCTCAGAGCTCTTAAATTGAAAGAAGAAGATACCTACCATGACAGTCTTAGAGTTGCCTCCAAGCGAATCCTGCAGCAATCTCGTGAGCTTGGAGTTTCGGTACGGGATATGGGTGGACTTCCCGTCCACCAGGGCGGATATGACGTTGCCAAGTACGGAGAGGGACTGGTTGATCTTCGTGGCTTCTTTAAGACGGATACCGGTCGCTTACGGAACAGGAAAATGATACAAGCCCCGATGCAGTGGAGTTCGTCTTGTTCGAAACAATTTTTACAAATTTTTGAATATTTTAAAAATGATCACATTATGCTAATGATAAATTGTATGAACGTTAGTCATGGTTAATGTAGGTACTACATTTCAAGAGACACAACAATGTGAAGTACGCTTTTGTTGTTTAATAAATCGATTTTAACAAACCAGTGTCTAAATTATATTTTCGTTCACCACCGTAATTCCGCGCTTATAAGCTTGACGCAAAATTCGCAGTGCATCAGGTGTACCATGTCGTATTTAATATTAATGGCGTTCTTTACATTCATTGATTATTTACAAAATTAAAAATTGTGGAAATTTTTTTTTTAAATACCTCTCGTAAAATAGTTTTTTTTTTAATTCTGATTTATTAAGTCCAAAAATTTTATACTCAAAGAAACTACTTTAGTACTACTATTGAATAGTGAAGGTTTTGTCTCTAAACCTTTTCCCCCGGATGAACGGGATAATCTCGAAAAACTGTCTAACTGTACGAGAACATATGCATCGGGGCTTGTAGGATCTTGGATGCAATGGATAGAACAATACAGGATGGATATAGCTAAGTATACTGACCATGACAGTCTTAGAGTTGCCTCCAAGCGAATCCTGCAGCAGTCTCGTGAGCTTGGAGTTTCGGTATGGGATGTGGGTGGATTTCCCGTCCACCAGGGCGGAGATGACGTTGCCAAGTACGGAGAGGGACTGGTTGATCTTCGTGGCTTCTTTGAGACGGGTACCAGTCGCTTACGGAACAGGAAAATGATAGGATCTTGGATGCAATGGATAGAACAATACAGGATAGATATAGGCCTGAATATACTTACCATAAAGAATAAAGTAGACAGATAGAGTAACAAATGAAGAAGTGCTGAGGCGAGTTCAAGGAGAGAGGACATTATTGGCAACAATAGAAAATAGACGAGGCAAGATGGTTGGCCATCTCATTCGACATGATGACTTTTTGCAGAACATTATAGAAGGAAAAGTGGATGGAAAGATAGAAAGGGGAAGACCAAGAATAAGATACATCGACCAAATAAAGGACAAGGCGGGCGTCATGTCGTATGAGGAGGTGAAGAGGACTGCTGAGGACAGAGGAGTGTGGAGACAGCTGCATATGACACCGACAAGAGCTCAGAGCTCTTAAATTGAAAGAAGAAGATACCTACCATGACAGTCTTAGAGTTGCCTCCAAGCGAGTCCTGCAGCAGCCTCGTGAGCTTGGAGTTGCGGTACGGGATATGGGTGGATTTCCCGTCCACCAGGGCGGATATGACGTTGCCAAGTACGGAGAGGGACTGGTTGATCTTCGTGGCTTCTTTGAGACGGGTGCCGGTGGCTTGCGTCTTGCTTTGGCGTTCGGAGCCCTGGGGAGAAATTAATTGAATTTAAACTTTCGTGAGGCCTAATAACTATAAATATATACGGTTAAACTCATGTATATTTTGTCACTAATTACTACGCGCGACATGTTTTGGAGAGCCTATCCTAGTCTCCATTATCAAGTACTGAACCCGCGTTCAAAATATTTTTTTTGGTTTCATCGGGGCTGGCTCACAGTTTGTGGTTTTGATAAACCTATAAAAGGTGCCAAAACTGCCAAATGAGTATATCAATGATATTGGTTCGTACGTGATGCTGCTACAAAAAAAAATACTAAAGGTCAGATTCACCAGATAAAGTTTAACCAAATACACGTGGGTTTTATTGTGGTCTCCCAGCTTGGAGGTCCACGATGATGGATGGCATCAGACCTGGAGGACTGTCTATATGTCTGTACTTACAGCCAGATCCACCAGGTGAAGTTTCCCCATCTTAACGTGGGTTTTATTATCAGCTCCTCGCTTGGAGCTCTCGACGGTGATGGAGAAGATGGCGTGGGAGCGCGAGGACTCAGTGTTCATGGCGGTAGCGCCGATGTGCCGGTTTTTGTTGCCCACGAACATTATCTTCTCGAGCTCGTCTGCGTTGTGGACCACGTAGCCTGGAAAGGGGAGAAAGATTCGTATTCTTCTTCCTAGTTTTCTCTTATAGTATGACAAGCAAATTTGGTTCAAAAGGTAAGAGTCCAAAAGATATGCACACCAATACCAGGGATTAGTAAAATTTAAACATTTAAAAGCATTTATGTCTTTAACGTTTACTTCAAACTTTTTTAGGTTGAAACTTCTTTGTTAATATTTATAATATCTGTGATAGGAAGACTCGCTCTTGTACAGTTAGCAAATAACATTCATCAAGCAACAAATTCAGTTTTCGACCATATTTCAAAGACGAAGGGTAAACAATTATCATGTATGACTAATTTATAATTGAGAAGTTGGAAAGACGGCTGCCAGTGGAGGGTGTCCAGTAGGTACTTCAAAAATTTTATAACCACCGGAAGAGTTGACATTTTCCTTCAAGTTTATGACATCTATGGTATCACAACTTAACTGACCTAAAAACTAAAATATAAATGCTGAACAATAGAATTATTGCTCCCGGTAATTAGCCGTATTCCGCCAACCGTGACATTAGCATGCACCCGTGACATAATTTAAATGCAGGAATTTTCTAGGATGCTTCAGGACTACCAAAAGGCGAGAAAAGAGAGGGAATGGCTGCGCGTCTTAGGGAAGGGTTGCAGCTTTGCCAAACCACCTCAAGCGCGAGGGTATCCCCGGTATACTAGCCGAGACAGCATGCATCGTGGTAGAATGTACACGTTCCCAAGAAGATGCTCCCCATAAAGGAAGAGAGGACAACGTTGCAGGGAGTTTAGTGAGTATTCTTGTCCTTGGAGGAGCGAGCCCCACATACCATCATGGGCTCCCCCAGCCTGTATTGATGATGCGTAAATGCATTATCCCCTGCGGCAACAAAAAAACCGGCCAAGTGCGAGACGGACTCGCGCGCGAAGGATTCCGTACCATTATCAATTTATTTAAAAAAAAATACAGTTAAATCAACCTACCTCAAAAACTATAGGAGATAATTTAATCAACAAGGATCGCACAAACGACCGTCATTTTGAAAAAATAACCCTGTTCCGTACAGTAGAGACTTCCTTATCTTATGATGTTAACATATTTTATTTAATAATATTTTTTTAAAAAACACTATCACAAAGTACCTATTTAGGAGATCACAATTCCTTCTTACTTGTACGTACCATGATTGTGAATTTGAAACAAATAAACGATATAAAAATTTTGATGTTGAATGTTGATCTATTGAGTGTATAATATTTATTTCGGTTACCGCGATAGTTATTCATGAAATAAACGATTTAAACGAATTATATCGCACATATTAAGTAACGTTGTAACAATCATGGTGTGTACAAGTTTAGTATCTAAGAAAGAGTTGGGATCTCCTACATAGATACTTTGTGATAGTGTTATTAAAATAATATATTAAATAAGTAAATAAAATGGGGCGGCCTTTGGCATGGGATGTGACCTGTGTGGATACGCTGGCCCCATCCCATGTCCAGCGCTCTGCAAGGAAGCAGGGGTCTGCCGCCGAAGACGCCCAAACTGTCAAGTGCCGTAAATATGCTTTTTTTAAAAACAATTACATATTTATGGCACTTGCGGTTGAAACCCTCGGGCCCTGGTCATCAGACACAAAGAAACTCGTGAATGAAATTTCAAAAAAACTGATCGGTGTGTCTGGTGACCTACGGGCAGGGTCGTACTTCGCCCAGAGGCTCAGTTTAGCCGTACAAAGAGGCAATGCGGCGAGCGTTCTGGGAACTATGCCCCGGGCCACTTTAGGGTTTTTTGATGTGTGACAATGTTTTTTATTTTGATACCTAATATTATGTACAATTGTAAATAAATAAGGTTTATGCATACAAAAAAAAAAGTAAATAAAAATCTTAAATTAATAGAATATGTAAAGTATGATGTTATTCATGAGATAAGGAAGTCTCTACCATACGGAACAGGGTTATGTTTTCAAAGTGACGGGCGTTTGTCCGATCCTTGTTAATCAAACCAAAAATCGTTGATAGAGCTTATTAACGCTAAAAAGGGACAGGAGGCAAGGAGGCTTGAATCTGTGACTGACCAGTAAGGTCCTTCACGAAGACGCTGATGTCTCCGCTTCTTCTCGAGCGACTGGTGCGGGTTGCCTAGCAGGTCCTCGTTGTAGATCAGCCATATTCCGTGGATACCTGACACTAGAAGCACGTTGCTGGTCTTTCAGATCTCGTTCCCTAGATTAAATGCGAGACAGGAATTTTAGAAAGCTTCAGGGCTTCCCAAAATTCAAGAGGACAGGTTGAGAGACAGAAAGCGAGGTTTGTGGTCCTCTGCGAGAGGATAGGGGTTAGAGACAGAGGAGGCTTGTGGTCTCTGCGAGAAGATAGGGGTTAGAGACAGAGGAGGCTGAGGTCTCTGCGGGAAGATAGGGGTTAGAGACAGAGGAGGCTTGTGGTCTCTGCGGGAAGATAGGGGTTAGAGACAGAGGGGGCTTGTGGTCTCTGCGGGAAGATAGGGGTTAGAGACAGAGGAGGCTTGTGGTCTCTGCGGGAAGATAGGGGTTAGAGACAGAGGAGGCTTGAGGTCTCTGCGGGAAGATAGGGGTTAGAGACAGAGGAGGCTTGTGGTCTCTGCGGGAAGATAGGGGTTAGAGACAGAGGAGGCTTGAGGTCTCTGCGGGAAGATAGGGGTTAGAGACAGAGGAGGCTTGTGGTCTCTGCGGGAAGATAGGGGTTAGAGACAGAGGAGGCTTGTGGTCTCTGCGGGAAGATAGGGGTTAGAGACAGAGGGGGCTTGAGGTCTCTGCGGGAAGATAGGGGTTAGAGACAGAGGAGGCTTGTGGTCTCTGCGGGAAGATAGGGGTTAGAGACAGAGGGGGCTTGAGGTCTCTGCGGGAAGATAGGGGTTAGAGACAGAGGAGGCTTGTGGTCTCTGCGGGAAGATAGGGGTTAGAGACAGAGGGGGCTTGAGGTCTCTGCGGGAAGATAGGGGTTAGAGACAGAGGAGGCTTGTGGTCTCTGCGGGAAGATAGGGGTTAGAGACAGAGGAGGCTTGAGGTCTCTGCGGGAAGATAGGGGTTAGAGACAGAGGAGGCTTGTGGTCTCTGCGGGAAGATAGGGGTTAGAGACAGAGGAGGCTTGTGGTCTCTGCGGGAAGATAGGGGTTAGAGACAGAGGGGGCTTGAGGTCTCTGCGGGAAGATAGGGGTTAGACACAGAGGAGGCTTGAGGTCTCTGCGGGAAGATAGGGGTTAGAGACAGAGGAGGCTTGTGGTCTCTGCGGGAAGATAGGGGTTAGAGACAGAGGGGGCTTGAGGTCTCTGCGGGAAGATAGGGGTTAGAGACAGAGGAGGCTTGTGGTCTCTGCGGGAAGATAGGGGTTAGAGACAGAGGGGGCTTGAGGTCTCTGCGGGAAGATAGGGGTTAGAGACAGAGGAGGCTTGTGGTCTCTGCGGGAAGATAGGGGTTAGAGACAGAGGAGGCTTGAGGTCTCTGCGGGAAGATAGGGGTTAGAGACAGAGGAGGCTTGTGGTCTCTGCGGGAAGATAGGGGTTAGAGACAGAGGAGGCTTGAGGTCTCTGCGGGAAGATAGGGGTTAGAGACAGAGGAGGCTTGTGGTCTCTGTGACTGACCAGTGAGATCCTTGACGAAGACGCCGATGTCTCCGCTCCTTCTCGAGCGACTGGTGCGGGTCGCCCAGCAGTCCCCGTTGTAGATCAGCCATATTCCGTGGATACCTGACACTAGAAGCGCGTTGCTGGTCTTTCAGATCTCGTTCCCTAGATTAAATGCGAGACAGGAATTTTATAGAAAGCTTCAGGGCTTCCCAAAATTCAAGAGGACATGTAGAGAGAGGAAGCGAGGAGGCTTGTGGTCTCTGCGAGAAGATAGGGGTTAGAGACAGAGGGGGCTTGTGCTCTCTGCGGGAAGATAGGGGTTAGAGACAGAGGAGGCTTGTGGTCTCTGCGAGAAGATAGGGGTTAGAGACAGAGGAGGCTGAGGTCTCTGCGGGAAGATAGGGGTTAGAGACAGAGGAGGCTTGAGGTCTCTGCGGGAAGATAGGGGTTAGAGACAGAGGAGGCTTGAGGTCTCTGCGGGAAGATAGGGGTTAGAGACAGAGGAGGCTTGTGGTCTCTGCGGGAAGATAGGGGTTAGAGACAGAGGAGGCTTGAGGTCTCTGCGAGAAGATAGGGGTTAGAAACAGAGGAGGCTTGAGGTCTCTGCGGGAAGATAGGGGTTAGAGACAGAGGAGGCTTGTGGTCTCTGCGGGAAGATAGGGGTTAGAGACAGAGGGGGCTTGAGGTCTCTGCGGGAAGATAGGGGTTAGAGACAGAGGAGGCTTGTGGTCTCTGCGGGAAGATAGGGGTTAGAGACAGAGGGGGCTTGAGGTCTCTGCGGGAAGATAGGGGTTAGAGACAGAGGAGGCTTGTGGTCTCTGCGGGAAGATAGGGGTTAGAGACAGAGGAGGCTTGTGGTCTCTGCGGGAAGATAGGGGTTAGAGACAGAGGAGGCTTGAGGTCTCTGCGGGAAGATAGGGGTTAGAGACAGAGGAGGCTTGTGGTCTCTGCGGGAAGATAGGGGTTAGAGACAGAGGAGGCTTGAGGTCTCTGCGGGAAGATAGGGGTTAGAGACAGAGGAGGCTTGTGGTCTCTGTGACTGACCAGTGAGATCCTTGACGAAGACGCCGATGTCTCCGCTCCTTCTCGAGCGACTGGTGCGGGTCGCCCAGCAGTCCCCGTTGTAGATCAGCCATATTCCGTGGATACCTGACACTAGAAGCGCGTTGCTGGTCTTTCAGATCTCGTTCCCTAGATTAAATGCGAGACAGGAATTTTATAGAAAGCTTCAGGGCTTCCCAAAATTCAAGAGGACATGTAGAGAGAGGAAGCGAGGAGGCTTGTGGTCTCTGCGAGAAGATAGGGGTTAGAGACAGAGGGGGCTTGTGCTCTCTGCGGGAAGATAGGGGTTAGAGACAGAGGAGGCTTGTGGTCTCTGCGAGAAGATAGGGGTTAGAGACAGAGGAGGCTGAGGTCTCTGCGGGAAGATAGGGGTTAGAGACAGAGGAGGCTTGAGGTCTCTGCGGGAAGATAGGGGTTAGAGACAGAGGAGGCTTGAGGTCTCTGCGGGAAGATAGGGGTTAGAGACAGAGGAGGCTTGTGGTCTCTGCGGGAAGATAGGGGTTAGAGACAGAGGAGGCTTAAGGTCTCTGCGAGAAGATAGGGGTTAGAAACAGAGGAGGCTTGAGGTCTCTGCGGGAAGATAGGGGTTAGAGACAGAGGAGGCTTGTGGTCTCTGCGGGAAGATAGGGGTTAGAGACAGAGGAGGCTTGTGGTCTCTGCGGGAAGATAGGGGTTAGAGACAGAGGAGGCTTGAGGTCTCTGCGGGAAGATAGGGGTTAGAGACAGAGGAGGCTTGTGGTCTCTGCGGGAAGATAGGGGTTAGAGACAGAGGGGGCTTGAGGTCTCTGCGGGAAGATAGGGGTTAGAGACAGAGGAGGCTTGTGGTCTCTGCGGGAAGATAGGGGTTAGAGACAGAGGAGGCTTGAGGTCTCTGCGGGAAGATAGGGGTTAGAGACAGAGGAGGCTTGTGGTCTCTGTGACTGACCAGTGAGATCCTTGACGAAGACGCCGATGTCTCCGCTCCTTCTCGAGCGACTGGTGCGGGTCGCCCAGCAGTCCCCGTTGTAGATCAGCCATATTCCGTGGATACCTGACACTAGAAGCGCGTTGCTGGTCTTTCAGATCTCGTTCCCTAGATTAAATGCGAGACAGGAATTTTATAGAAAGCTTCAGGGCTTCCCAAAATTCAAGAGGACATGTAGAGAGAGGAAGCGAGGAGGCTTGTGGTCTCTGCGAGAAGATAGGGGTTAGAGACAGAGGGGGCTTGTGCTCTCTGCGGGAAGATAGGGGTTAGAGACAGAGGAGGATTGTGGTCTCTGCGGGAAGATAGGGGTTAGAGACAGAGGGGGCTTGTGGTCTCTGCGGGAAGATAGGGGTTAGAGACAGAGGAGGCTTGAGGTCTCTGCGAGAAGATAGGGGTTAGAAACAGAGGAGGCTTGAGGTCTCTGCGGGAAGATAGGGGTTAGAGACAGAGGAGGCTTGTGGTCTCTGCGGGAAGATAGGGGTTAGAGACAGAGGAGGCTTGAGGTCTCTGCGGGAAGATAGGGGTTAGAGACAGAGGAGGCTTGTGGTCTCTGCGGGAAGATAGGGGTTAGAGACAGAGGGGGCTTGAGGTCTCTGCGGGAAGATAGGGGTTAGAGACAGAGGAGGCTTGTGGTCTCTGCGGGAAGATAGGGGTTAGAGACAGAGGAGGCTTGAGGTCTCTGCGGGAAGATAGGGGTTAGAGACAGAGGGGGCTTGTGGTCTCTGTGACTGACCGGTGAGATCCTTGACGAAGACGCCGATGTCTCCGCTCCTTCTCGAGCGACTGGTGCGGGTCGCCCAGCAGTCCCCGTTGTAGATCAGCCATATTCCGTGGATACCTGACACTAGAAGCGCGTTGCTGGTCTTTCAGATCTCGTTCCCTAGATTAAATGCGAGACAGGAATTTTATAGAAAGCTTCAGGGCTTCCCAAAATTCAAGAGGACATGTAGAGAGAGGAAGCGAGGAGGCTTGTGGTCTCTGCGAGAAGATAGGGGTTAGAGACAGAGGGGGCTTGTGCTCTCTGCGGGAAGATAGGGGTTAGAGACAGAGGAGGCTTGTGGTCTCTGCGGGAAGATAGGGGTTAGAGACAGAGGGGGCTTGAGGTCTCTGCGGGAAGATAGGGGTTAGAGACAGAGGAGGCTTGTGGTCTCTGCGGGAAGATAGGGGTTAGAGACAGAGGGGGCTTGAGGTCTCTGCGGGAAGATAGGGGTTAGAGACAGAGGAGGCTTGTGGTCTCTGCGGGAAGATAGGGGTTAGAGACAGAGGAGGCTTGAGGTCTCTGCGGGAAGATAGGGGTTAGAGACAGAGGAGGCTTGTGGTCTCTGCGGGAAGATAGGGGTTAGAGACAGAGGAGGCTTGAGGTCTCTGCGGGAAGATAGGGGTTAGAGACAGAGGAGGCTTGAGGTCTCTGTGACTGACCAGTGAGATCCTTGACGAAGACGCCGATGTCTCCGCTCCTTCTCGAGCGACTGGTGCGGGTCGCCCAGCAGTCCCCGTTGTAGATCAGCCATATTCCGTGGATACCTGACACTAGAAGCGCGTTGCTGGTCTTTCAGATCTCGTTCCCTAGATTAAATGCGAGACAGGAATTTTATAGAAAGCTTCAGGGCTTCCCAAAATTCAAGAGGACATGTAGAGAGAGGAAGCGAGGAGGCTTGTGGTCTCTGCGAGAAGATAGGGGTTAGAGACAGAGGGGGCTTGTGCTCTCTGCGGGAAGATAGGGGTTAGAGACAGAGGAGGCTTGTGGTCTCTGCGAGAAGATAGGGGTTAGAGACAGAGGAGGCTGAGGTCTCTGCGGGAAGATAGGGGTTAGAGACAGAGGAGGCTTGAGGTCTCTGCGGGAAGATAGGGGTTAGAGACAGAGGAGGCTTGAGGTCTCTGCGGGAAGATAGGGGTTAGAGACAGAGGAGGCTTGTGGTCTCTGCGGGAAGATAGGGGTTAGAGACAGAGGGGGCTTGAGGTCTCTGCGGGAAGATAGGGGTTAGACACAGAGGAGGCTTGAGGTCTCTGCGGGAAGATAGGGGTTAGAGACAGAGGAGGCTTGTGGTCTCTGCGGGAAGATAGGGGTTAGAGACAGAGGGGGCTTGAGGTCTCTGCGGGAAGATAGGGGTTAGAGACAGAGGAGGCTTGTGGTCTCTGCGGGAAGATAGGGGTTAGGGACAGAGGAGGCTTGAGGTCTCTGCGGGAAGATAGGGGTTAGGGACAGAGGAGGCTTGAGGTCTCTGCGGGAAGATAGGGGTTAGAGACAGAGGAGGCTTGAGGTCTCTGCGGGAAGATAGGGGTTAGGGACAGAGGAGGCTTGAGGTCTCTGCGGGAAGATAGGGGTTAGAGACAGAGGAGGCTTGTGGTCTCTGCGGGAAGATAGGGGTTAGAGACAGAGGAGGCTTGAGGTCTCTGCGGGAAGATAGGGGTTAGGGACAGAGGAGGCTTGAGGTCTCTGCGGGAAGATAGGGGTTAGAGACAGAGGAGGCTTGAGGTCTCTGCGAGAAGATAGGGGTTAGAGACAGAGGAGGCTTGAGGTCTCTGCGGGAAGATAGGCGTTAGAGACAGAGGAGGCTTGTGGTCTCTGCGGGAAGATAGGGGTTAGAGACAGAGGAGGCTTGTGGTCTCTGCGGGAAGATAGGGGTTAGAGACAGAGGGGGCTTGAGGTCTCTGCGGGAAGATAGGGGTTAGACACAGAGGAGGCTTGAGGTCTCTGCGGGAAGATAGGGGTTAGAGACAGAGGAGGCTTGTGGTCTCTGCGGGAAGATAGGGGTTAGAGACAGAGGGGGCTTGAGGTCTCTGCGGGAAGATAGGGGTTAGAGACAGAGGAGGCTTGTGGTCTCTGCGGGAAGATAGGGGTTAGAGACAGAGGAGGCTTGTGGTCTCTGCGGGAAGATAGGGGTTAGAGACAGAGGAGGCTTGAGGTCTCTGCGGGAAGATAGGGGTTAGAGACAGAGGAGGCTTGTGGTCTCTGCGGGAAGATAGGGGTTAGAGACAGAGGAGGCTTGTGGTCTCTGCGGGAAGATAGGGGTTAGAGACAGAGGGGGCTTGAGGTCTCTGCGGGAAGATAGGGGTTAGAGACAGAGGAGGCTTGTGGTCTCTGCGGGAAGATAGGGGTTAGAGACAGAGGAGGCTTGTGGTCTCTGCGGGAAGATAGGGGTTAGAGACAGAGGGGGCTTGAGGTCTCTGCGGGAAGATAGGGGTTAGAGACAGAGGAGGCTTGTGGTCTCTGCGGGAAGATAGGGGTTAGAGACAGAGGAGGCTTGTGGTCTCTGTGACTGACCAGTGAGATCCTTGACGAAGACGCCGATGTCTCCGCTCCTTCTCGAGCGACTGGTGCGGGTCGCCCAGCAGTCCCCGTTGTAGATCAGCCATATTCCGTGGATACCTGACACTAGAAGCGCGTTGCTGGTCTTTCAGATCTCGTTCCCTAGATTAAATGCGAGACAGGAATTTTATAGAAAGCTTCAGGGCTTCCCAAAATTCAAGAGGACATGTAGAGAGAGGAAGCGAGGAGGCTTGTGGTCTCTGCGAGAAGATAGGGGTTAGAGACAGAGGGGGCTTGTGCTCTCTGCGGGAAGATAGGGGTTAGAGACAGAGGGGGCTTGAGGTCTCTGCGGGAAGATAGGGGTTAGACACAGAGGAGGCTTGAGGTCTCTGCGGGAAGATAGGGGTTAGAGACAGAGGAGGCTTGTGGTCTCTGCGGGAAGATAGGGGTTAGAGACAGAGGGGGCTTGAGGTCTCTGCGGGAAGATAGGGGTTAGAGACAGAGGAGGCTTGTGGTCTCTGCGGGAAGATAGGGGTTAGAGACAGAGGAGGCTTGTGGTCTCTGCGGGAAGATAGGGGTTAGAGACAGAGGAGGCTTGAGGTCTCTGCGGGAAGATAGGGGTTAGAGACAGAGGAGGCTTGTGGTCTCTGCGGGAAGATAGGGGTTAGAGACAGAGGAGGCTTGTGGTCTCTGCGGGAAGATAGGGGTTAGAGACAGAGGGGGCTTGAGGTCTCTGCGGGAAGATAGGGGTTAGAGACAGAGGAGGCTTGTGGTCTCTGCGGGAAGATAGGGGTTAGAGACAGAGGAGGCTTGTGGTCTCTGCGGGAAGATAGGGGTTAGAGACAGAGGGGGCTTGAGGTCTCTGCGGGAAGATAGGGGTAAGAGACAGAGGAGGCTTGTGGTCTCTGCGGGAAGATAGGGGTTAGAGACAGAGGAGGCTTGTGGTCTCTGTGACTGACCAGTGAGATCCTTGACGAAGACGCCGATGTCTCCGCTCCTTCTCGAGCGACTGGTGCGGGTCGCCCAGCAGTCCCCGTTGTAGATCAGCCATATTCCGTGGATACCTGACACTAGAAGCGCGTTGCTGGTCTTTCAGATCTCGTTCCCTAGATTAAATGCGAGACAGGAATTTTATAGAAAGCTTCAGGGCTTCCCAAAATTCAAGAGGACATGTAGAGAGAGGAAGCGAGGAGGCTTGTGGTCTCTGCGAGAAGATAGGGGTTAGAGACAGAGGGGGCTTGTGCTCTCTGCGGGAAGATAGGGGTTAGAGACAGAGGAGGCTTGTGGTCTCTGCGGGAAGATAGGGGTTAGAGACAGAGGAGGCTTGTGGTCTCTGCGGGAAGATAGGGGTTAGAGACAGAGGAGGCTTGTGGTCTCTGCGGGAAGATAGGGGTTAGAGACAGAGGGGGCTTGAGGTCTCTGCGGGAAGATAGGGGTTAGAGACAGAGGAGGCTTGTGGTCTCTGCGGGAAGATAGGGGTTAGAGACAGAGGAGGCTTGAGGTCTCTGCGGGAAGGTAGGGGTTAGAGACAGAGGAGGCTTGTGGTCTCTGCGGGAAGATAGGGGTTAGAGACAGAGGGGGCTTGAGGTCTCTGCGGGAAGATAGGGGTTAGACACAGAGGAGGCTTGAGGTCTCTGCGGGAAGATAGGGGTAAGAGACAGAGGAGGCTTGTGGTCTCTGCGGGAAGATAGGGGTTAGAGACAGAGGAGGCTTGAGGTCTCTGCGGGAAGATAGGGGTTAGAGACAGAGGAGGCTTGTGGTCTCTGCGGGAAGATAGGGGTTAGAGACAGAGGAGGCTTGTGGTCTCTGCGGGAAGATAGGGGTTAGAGACAGAGGGGGCTTGAGGTCTCTGCGGGAAGATAGGGGTTAGACACAGAGGAGGCTTGAGGTCTCTGCGGGAAGATAGGGGTTAGAGACAGAGGAGGCTTGTGGTCTCTGCGGGAAGATAGGGGTTAGAGACAGAGGGGGCTTGAGGTCTCTGCGGGAAGATAGGGGTTAGAGACAGAGGAGGCTTGTGGTCTCTGCGGGAAGATAGGGGTTAGAGACAGAGGAGGCTTGAGGTCTCTGCGGGAAGATAGGGGTTAGGGACAGAGGAGGCTTGAGGTCTCTGCGGGAAGATAGGGGTTAGAGACAGAGGAGGCTTGAGGTCTCTGCGAGAAGATAGGGGTTAGAGACAGAGGAGGCTTGAGGTCTCTGCGGGAAGATAGGGGTTAGAGACAGCGGGGGCTTGAGGTCTCTGCGGGAAGATAGGGGTTAGAGACAGAGGAGGCTTGTGGTCTCTGCGGGAAGATAGGGGTTAGAGACAGAGGGGGCTTGAGGTCTCTGCGGGAAGATAGGGGTTAGAGACAGAGGAGGCTTGTGGTCTCTGCGGGAAGATAGGGGTTAGAGACAGAGGAGGCTTGAGGTCTCTGTGACTGACCAGTGAGATCCTTGACGAAGACGCCGATGTCTCCGCTCCTTCTCGAGCGACTGGTGCGGGTCGCCCAGCAGTCCCCGTTGTAGATCAGCCATATTCCGTGGATACCTGACACTAGAAGCGCGTTGCTGGTCTTTCAGATCTCGTTCCCTAGATTAAATGCGAGACAGGAATTTTATAGAAAGCTTCAGGGCTTCCCAAAATTCAAGAGGACATGTAGAGAGAGGAAGCGAGGAGGCTTGTGGTCTCTGCGAGAAGATAGGGGTTAGAGACAGAGGGGGCTTGTGCTCTCTGCGGGAAGATAGGGGTTAGAGACAGAGGAGGCTTGTGGTCTCTGCGAGAAGATAGGGGTTAGAGACAGAGGAGGCTGAGGTCTCTGCGGGAAGATAGGGGTTAGAGACAGAGGAGGCTTGAGGTCTCTGCGGGAAGATAGGGGTTAGAGACAGAGGAGGCTTGAGGTCTCTGCGGGAAGATAGGGGTTAGAGACAGAGGAGGCTGAGGTCTCTGCGGGAAGATAGGGGTTAGAGACAGAGGAGGCTTGAGGTCTCTGCGGGAAGATAGGGGTTAGAGACAGAGGAGGCTTGAGGTCTCTGCGGGAAGATAGGGGTTAGAGACAGAGGAGGCTTGTGGTCTCTGCGGGAAGATAGGGGTTAGAGACAGAGGAGGCTTGAGGTCTCTGCGAGAAGATAGGGGTTAGAGACAGAGGAGGCTTGAGGTCTCTGCGAGAAGATAGGGGTTAGAAACAGAGGAGGCTTGAGGTCTCTGCGGGAAGATAGGGGTTAGAGACAGAGGAGGCTTGTGGTCTCTGCGGGAAGATAGGGGTTAGAGACAGAGGAGGCTTGAGGTCTCTGCGAGAAGATAGGGGTTAGAAACAGAGGAGGCTTGAGGTCTCTGCGGGAAGATAGGGGTTAGAGACAGAGGAGGCTTGTGGTCTCTGCGGGAAGATAGGGGTTAGAGACAGAGGAGGCTTGAGGTCTCTGCGGGAAGATAGGGGTTAGAGACAGAGGAGGCTGAGGTCTCTGCGGGAAGATAGGGGTTAGGGACAGAGGAGGCTTGAGGTCTCTGCGGGAAGATAGGGGTTAGAGACAGAGGAGGCTTGTGGTCTCTGCGGGAAGATAGGGGTTAGAGACAGAGGAGGCTTGTGGTCTCTGCGGGAAGATAGGGGTTAGAGACAGAGGAGGCTGAGGTCTCTGCGGGAAGATAGGGGTTAGAGACAGAGGAGGCTTGAGGTCTCTGCGAGAAGATAGGGGTTAGAGACAGAGGGGGCTCGAGGTCTCTGCGGGAAGATAGGGGTTAGAGACATAGGGAGCTTGTGGTCTCTGCGGGAAGATAGGGGTTAGAGACAGAGGGGGCTTGTGGTCTCTGCGGGAAGATAGGGGTTAGAGACAGAGGGGGCTTGTGGTCTCTGCGGGAAGATAGGGGTTAGAGACAGAGGGGGCTCGAGGTCTCTGCGGGAAGATAGGGGTTAGAGACATAGGGAGCTTGTGGTCTCTGCGGGAAGATAGGGGTTAGAGACAGAGGGGGCTCGAGGTCTCTGCGGGAAGATAGGGGTTAGAGACATAGGGAGCTTGTGGTCTCTGCGGGAAGATAGGGGTTAGAGACAGAGGGGGCTCGAGGTCTCTGCGGGAAGATAGGGGTTAGAGACATAGGGAGCTTGTGGTCTCTGCGGGAAGATAGGGGTTAGAGACAGAGGGGGCTTGTGGTCTCTGCGGGAAGATAGGGGTTAGAGACAGAGGGGGCTTGTGGTCTCTGCGGGAAGATAGGGGTTAGAGACAGAGGGGGCTCGAGGTCTCTGCGGGAAGATAGGGGTTAGAGACATAGGGAGCTTGTGGTCTCTGCGGGAAGATAGGGGTTAGAGACAGAGGGGGCTCGAGGTCTCTGCGGGAAGATAGGGGTTAGAGACATAGGGAGCTTGTGGTCTCTGCGGGAAGATAGGGGTTAGAGACAGAGGGGGCTTGTGGTCTCTGCGGGAAGATAGGGGTTAGAGACAGAGGGGGCTCGAGGTCTCTGCGGGAAGATAGGGGTTAGAGACATAGGGAGCTTGTGGTCTCTGCGGGAAGATAGGGGTTAGAGACAGAGGGGGCTTGTGGTCTCTGCGGGAAGATAGGGGTTAGAGACAGAGGGTGCTTGTGGTCTCTGCGGGAAGATAGGGGTTAGAGACAGAGGGGGCTCGAGGTCTCTGCGGGAAGATAGGGGTTAGAGACATAGGGAGCTTGTGGTCTCTGCGGGAAGATAGGGGTTAGAGACAGAGGGGGCTCGAGGTCTCTGCGGGAAGATAGGGGTTAGAGACATAGGGAGCTTGTGGTCTCTGCGGGAAGATAGGGGTTAGAGACAGAGGGGGCTTGTGGTCTCTGCGGGAAGATAGGGGTTAGAGACATAGGGAGCTTGTGGTCTCTGCGGGAAGATAGGGGTTAGAGACAGAGGGGGCTTGAGGTCTCTGCGGGAAGATAGGGGTTAGAGACAGAGGAGGCTTGTGGTCTCTGCGGGAAGATAGGGGTTAGAGACAGAGGGGGCTTGTGGTCTCTGCGGGAAGATAGGGGTTAGAGACAGAGGAGGCTTGTGGTCTCTGCGGGAAGATAGGGGTTAGAGACATAGGGAGCTTGTGGTCTCTGCGGGAAGATAGGGGTTAGAGACAGAGGGGGCTTGTGGTCTCTGCGGGAAGATAGGGGTTAGAGACAGAGGGGGCTCGAGGTCTCTGCGGGAAGATAGGGGTTAGAGACATAGGGAGCTTGTGGTCTCTGCGGGAAGATAGGGGTTAGAGACAGAGGGGGCTCGAGGTCTCTGCGGGAAGATAGGGGTTAGAGACATAGGGAGCTTGTGGTCTCTGCGGGAAGATAGGGGTTAGAGACAGAGGGGGCTTGTGGTCTCTGCGGGAAGATAGGGGTTAGAGACAGAGGGGGCTTGTGGTCTCTGCGGGAAGATAGGGGTTAGAGACAGAGGGGGCTCGAGGTCTCTGCGGGAAGATAGGGGTTAGAGACATAGGGAGCTTGTGGTCTCTGCGGGAAGATAGGGGTTAGAGACAGAGGGGGCTCGAGGTCTCTGCGGGAAGATAGGGGTTAGAGACATAGGGAGCTTGTGGTCTCTGCGGGAAGATAGGGGTTAGAGACAGAGGGGGCTCGAGGTCTCTGCGGGAAGATAGGGGTTAGAGACATAGGGAGCTTGTGGTCTCTGCGGGAAGATAGGGGTTAGAGACAGAGGGGGCTCGAGGTCTCTGCGGGAAGATAGGGGTTAGAGACATAGGGGGCTTGTGGTCTCTGCGGGAAGATAGGGGTTAGAGACAGAGGGGGCTTGTGGTCTCTGCGGGAAGATAGGGGTTAGAGACAGAGGGGGCTTGTGGTCTCTGCGGGAAGATAGGGGTTAGAGACAGAGGGGGCTCGAGGTCTCTGCGGGAAGATAGGGGTTAGAGACATAGGGAGCTTGTGGTCTCTGCGGGAAGATAGGGGTTAGAGACAGAGGGGGCTCGAGGTCTCTGCGGGAAGATAGGGGTTAGAGACATAGGGAGCTTGTGGTCTCTGCGGGAAGATAGGGGTTAGAGACAGAGGGGGCTCGAGGTCTCTGCGGGAAGATAGGGGTTAGAGACATAGGGAGCTTGTGGTCTCTGCGGGAAGATAGGGGTTAGAGACAGAGGGGGCTTGTGGTCACTGCGGGAAGATAGGGGTTAGAGACAGAGGGGGCTTGTGGTCTCTGCGGGAAGATAGGGGGTTAGAGACAGAGGGGGCTCGAGGTCTCTGCGGGAAGATAGGGGTTAGAGACATAGGGAGCTTGTGGTCTCTGCGGGAAGATAGGGGTTAGAGACAGAGGGGGCTCGAGGTCTCTGCGGGAAGATAGGGGTTAGAGACATAGGGAGCTTGTGGTCTCTGCGGGAAGATAGGGGTTAGAGACAGAGGGGGCTTGTGGTCTCTGCGGGAAGATAGGGGTTAGAGACAGAGGGGGCTTGTGGTCTCTGCGGGAAGATAGGGGTTAGAGACAGAGGGGGCTCGAGGTCTCTGCGGGAAGATAGGGGTTAGAGACATAGGGAGCTTGTGGTCTCTGCGGGAAGATAGGGGTTAGAGACAGAGGGGGCTTGTGGTCTCTGCGGGAAGATAGGGGTTAGAGACAGAGGGGGCTTGTGGTCTCTGCGGGAAGATAGGGGTTAGAGACAGAGGGAGCTCGAGGTCTCTGCGGGAAGATAGGGGTTAGAGACATAGGGAGCTTGTGGTCTCTGCGGGAAGATAGGGGTTAGAGACAGAGGGGGCTCGAGGTCTCTGCGGGAAGATAGGGGTTAGAGACATAGGGAGCTTGTGGTCTCTGCGGGAAGATGGAGGTTAGAGACAGAGGGGGCTTGTGGTCTCTGCGGGAAGATAGGGGTTAGAGACAGAGGGGGCTTGTGGTCTCTGCGGGAAGATGGAGGTTAGAGACAGAGGGGGCTTGTGGTCTCTGCGGGAAGATAGGGGTTAGAGACAGAGGGGGCTTGTGGTCTCTGCGGGAAGATGGAGGTTAGAGACAGAGGGGGCTTGTGGTCTCTGCGGGAAGATGGAGGTTAGAGACAGAGGGGGCTTGTGGTCTCTGCGGGAAGATGGAGGTTAGAGACAGAGGGGGCTTGTGGTCTCTGCGGGAAGGTGGAGGTTAGAGACAGAGGGGGCTTGTGGTCTCTGCGGGAAGATAGGGGTTAGAGACAGAGGGGGCTTGTGGTATCTGCGGGAAGATGGAGGTTAGAGACAGAGGGGGCTTGTGGTCTCTGCGGGAAGATAGGGGATAGAGACAGAGGGGGCTTGTGGTCTCTGCGGGAAGATAGGGGTTAGAGACAGAGGGGGCTCGAGGTCTCTGCGGGAAGATAGGGGTTAGAGACAGAGGAGGCTTGAGGTCTCTGTGACTGACCGGTGAGATCCTTGACGAAGACGCCGATGTCTCCGCTCCTTCTCGAGCGACTGGTGCGGGTTGCCCAGCAGGTCCTCGTTGTAGATCAGCCATATTCCGTGGATACCTGACACTAGAAGCGCGTTGCTGGTCTTTCAGATCTCGTTCCCTAGATTAAATGCCAGACAGGAATCTTATAGAAAGCTTCAGGGCTTCCCAAAATTCAAGAGGACAGGTAGAGAGACAGGAAGCAAGGTTTGTGGTCTCCGCGAGAAGATAGGGGTTAGAGACAGAGGAGGCTTGAGGTCTCTGCGGGAAGATAGGGGTTAGAGACAGAGGGGGCTTGTGGTCTCTGCGGGAAGATAGGGGTTAGAGACAGAGGGGGCTTGTGGTCTCTGCGGGAAGATAGGGGTTAGAGACAGAGGGGGCTTGTGGTCTCTGCGGGAAGATAGGGGTTAGAGACAGAGGGGGCTTGTGGTCTCTGCGGGAAGATAGGGGTTAGAGACAGAGGGGGCTTGTGGTCTCTGCGGGAAGATAGGGGATAGAGACAGAGGGGGCTTGTGGTCTCTGCGGGAAGATAGGGGTTAGAGACAGAGGGGGCTCGAGGTCTCTGCGGGAAGATTGGGTTTAGAGACAGAGGGGGCTAGAGGTCTCTGCGGGAAGATAGGGGTTAGAGACGGAGGAGGCTTGTGGTCTCTGCGGGAAGATAGGGGTTAGAGACGGAGGAGGCTTGAGGTCTCTGCGGGAAGATAGGGGTTAGAGACAGAGGAGGCTTGAGGTCTCTGCGGGAAGATAGGGGTTAGAGACAGAGGGGGCTTGAGATCTCTGTGACTGACCGGTGAGGTCCTTGACGAAAACGCCGATGTCTCCGCTCCTTCTCGAGCGACTGGTGCGGGTCGCCCAGCAGTCCCCGTTGTAGATCAGCCATATTCCGTGGATACCTGACACTAGAAGCACGTTGCTGGTCTTTCAGATCTCGTTCCCTAGATTAAATGCGAGACAGGAATTTTATAGAAAGCTTCAGGGCTTCCCAAAATTCAAGAGGACAGGAAGCGAGGAGGCTTGTGGTCTCTGCGGGAAGATAGGGTTTAGAGACAGAGGAGGCTTGTGGTCTCTGCGGGAAGATAGGGTTTAGAGACAGAGGAGGCTTGAGGTCTCTGTGACTGACCAGTGAGGTCCTTCACGAAGACGCCGATGTCTGGCCGCTCCTTCACCTCGAGCGACTGGTGAGGGTTGCTGCCCAGCAGGTCGCGGACCTCCTCGTTGTAGATCTCCAGGTACGTCACGCATACCAAGAACCTTTAACAAGAAACAAGTATAGTGAGAAATACGGTGGAATTTTATTAAATATTCTTCAGAAAAATAGGTACTATCAAACTTTTTACTAATGATTATAGTATTTTATGCAACCCTTGTTTAAGAGAGGTCAAAAAAGGTAAGTGGCGTGGGTAAAAATTTGAGGCGAAGCCGAAAATTGTTATTAAAGACGCCACGAGCATTTTTTTGACTCAGTTAAACAATGTTGCATACAATACTTTTTCTACGACCACACACTTATTTTCAAATAAAATTGTAAATGTAGGGGCTTAAAGGTGTGTTGACGACCATGTAAATGACAAATAAAAGAACGGGAGAAGAAAATGATATTTAGCTTATTTTACACTAACACTTTATGGATTAAATAAAATTGAATCTGAATTTCAGCTAACAATCTTGCGATTCCAGAGGTCTGATATCATCATCAGCCTATCTCAGTCCACTGCTCTCTAGCCTCTGCTATTAACGAAGCGTCGATATCACATTAGGAGGTAAATGCCCATAATCACCACGCTGGGCAAGCGGATTGACCATCGCAGCAATGTGTCCACTATGATGATGCTGCTCAATCAACCTTCTATCAAAGAATGGTCAGTGACACTTAATCCCTTAGTCGGCTCTTACGACACCCGCGGGAAGAGTTGAGTTGAGGTAAATGTATTCTTACTGCCGTCACCACACGGCGAAATGTATACTCAATTTTCATCATCCTTAGCGGTAGCGATATGACTGAAGATATACGCATAGGAATTCATTAAGATTCCTTTCAGCTCCGCTAATGAAATGCCCTCCTCACGATCGCTCAATGTATACTGAATGTGTATGATGATTAAGATTTGTAATAAGCTACCTACCTCGTTAAAAAGCCAGGAGAAAATGAGTATATTTATAAGTAAATTAAAAAAGTTTCTCCTAAATAAACGTTACTATACTATAAGTGAATATTTTGAAGATAATTTTGATGATGTATGAAAAGCTGGTTCCCTCACTATACTGTTTTGTATGAAATCATGGCTATGTAACTACTATTATAGATATAATATTAAGATATTTAATTTCCTGATTGCTGTGCCCTTGCTGGGTGTCACATGTTCTTATTTTACCTAACAATCCATCTTACGTTAATGTGATATGCAATAAATAATTGACTTTGACTCACTTTTCATCATCCTTAGCGGTAGCGATATGACTGAAGATATGAGCGAAGGAATTGGGAATGATTCCCCTCAGCTCCGGAGCGGCCGTCGCGCCAGCCATGGTGTACGTCTTGCCGGTTCCCGTCTGTCCGTACGCGAAGATCGTCCCGTTGTATCCCTTTAGGACCTGCTCCACGATCGGACTCGCTGTCTGGACGTATATGTCCATCTGGAAGGTTAAGGGATAGGTTAATACGGTGAACAGAGGTACGTATAAAATGGCGGCCGTGATTGTGCTAGCGGCGAGCTGAATGATTGATAATGGAGACCTAGGCTCACGGAAAAATGAATTCTTTATTACTGTAAACTGTAATTTGTACTTGCAATTTTATATTTCTTAAAACCAATCTTTTTTTATGTGACGAATGTAGACAACTGAGCTCTCAACCCACCTGATGGAAAGCAGGAACTGAGGCCCATGGACATAGTGACCAAAAAACGTCTATGCGCTGCCTACCTTGAGGACTTAGATGGATTGCCTCTATGCCAGTAATTACACCGGCTATCTTACCCCGAAACCGAAACACAGCAGTGAAAAAACTGCTATTTAGCGACAGGTTAATGGGTTTTCTTACAGTCTGTAATAATGTTATTACATTTCTATGTAATCTCATGTTAGAATTACTTGTGAATGTTTTCATGTTCTCTGCTTTGCCCGAAGGTTGACTGGTAGAGAATGCTTCATAGCATTAAGTCCGCCTTTTGTATTTTTTTTCCTTTTGTGCAATAAAGTTTTAAATAAATAAATAGTTTATGGAACTTTGCGGCCATTTTATGACCTAAATGTTTAGTCATATTGCCAGCTTTTTGCGATATAGGGTAAGTGCTCCAGTGAATGAACACTTAAGGAAATTTTCAACTTAATTTATTTTTTGTGGCTGGGAGCAATAATGAAGTTTAAATACGAATGTTCTTATAGAGTAAACCACTATTGTAGTTTTCTAAAATCAATTTTATTTTGCATTAGTGCTGCACAGTTTTAAATTATAATTTAATTTGAACTTTAATGAGACATAATAACTATAAACATAATTAAACGACATCATTTACAGTTCCACATTTCTGCGTATTCTGGAAGGTTCAATTAACTCTTCAGTTACCATTGAAGAGTGACCTTATATGTCGCTTTCGTTAAAAAGTAAACTGGTCTCATTCTGCATATAAAGTGCTACTTGAATACTTTTGATTAACCAAACATCTTTCTATGTTTGTTTCTTCAGTGGCATGAATTTGGACAATTTTGGTGATTTAAATAGCGTTGATTTTAAGATATTAAAACTGGCACTTGATAGTTCACTAGTTGCAACAGCTTTCGACAAACTTCTGTCGAGAGATTCTTGGTCATATTGGAATTATTTATACGATTTTTTTAACCTTTTCATGTCTTAAAACGAGACAAAATACGAAATAAATTATTTAGTTCATTCACTGGTTTTCACAATCCAATTAATGAACTAACTGTGTTCGCGGTAGTTCATTAAAAATTGAATATATCAAGTATTGTTCGAAGACTGGCCCTTTGCTAGACAGCATATTTCTATTAAATCCAAAGAAAACCAAATCTTATAACAACCACTAAAACGTAAGATATGGAACAAACAATTAATCACGCAATTCCAGTGAATGAACTCCCCCGTTCGGTCACTAGGTTTAAGCCATTTTGAGTTCTAGTTATAGAACACTGGATTAAAAGCCACTATTTGAAACGAAATCACATTAAACTATAATTTAATAGCATAATAATAACCTTCCGGTTTCAAAAAAACACGCACTGTACCTAGGAGATGCACGAAACGCACACAATAACACATTAAACACAACGTAAGCTTACCTAAATCCTTATAACACCTCCATATAAAAAACGAACCGGCGCAACGTGCCCACTTTAGATCATCGCCACTTGGACACTGATGCATATGAGGTGATGTAAGTGCTACCAGAACTTGTCAAATAATATTCCTACCCGAAAAAAAATATAACGCGTAGTAGAAATGTACAGAAAACTTATTTTACGAAAAAAACTTGTATTTTGTTCGTTCACTGGATTTGTTCATTCACTGGAGAACTTACCCTAGATAACGATTGGTTCTGATGACAATGCATTTCGTATGATAAATTACATAAATTTACAATATTAAAATACTTACTCTACCACTATTTTAGTGTACTTTATGTAAAAGAATAAAAAATATAGAACTGTAGATGGCGGCAAGGATTTGCCGTGTGGTGACTGCAGTAAGAATACATTTGTCACCACCCCCACTCTTCCCGCGGGTGTCGTAAGAGTCGACTAAAGGATTAAAGTGTCACTGACTATTCTACAAGATTGATGATGGGCAGCAGCGTCATCATAGTGGACACACTATTGCGGTCGCCAATCCGCTTGCCCAGCGTGGCGATTATGGGCATTTACCTCCTAATGAGTCTATACGCATAGGTAATAGTAATAGGACAGGCCTACGTTCAGCAGTGGACTGATATAGGCTGATGATGCATGTATATAGATGGCAAACTTGTATGACCTACGTATTTCGTAAACGTGCATCTATCTCAGACACTCGATTGCCTCGTTGGAGTGACAGAGATGAACGCTCGGCACGCTAGGCACTGGGTGCTTAGCCAAGTTGCCAATCGCTAACGCTTAATCGTCAATCGTAAACGAACCGCTAACCGTCTTTGTCGCACTAATATGAAAGAGTTACAGAGAGGGAAAACTACGATACGCTTAGCGTTCGCGATTAGCAACTTAGCTAAGTGTCCAGGTCTCACAGCGAATTATCTTATCTTATTGGTGGGGCCCTTACGGATACACTTCGACCCATTGGGATCTTTAGTGTAATTACCCCCTGTTTCGCCTACCCCAGGGATTGTTCTATCAACGCAATATGTTTGAGGATGGACCCTAGCGGTAGCGTTTTGACCTCCTTCGGTTCCAAAGTCTTTCATCCTTTGTCTGGCCAGGGCATGACATTCGCATATCAAGCGTTTCATTGTCTCCTCTTCATCGCCATACATTCTACAGTCTATGCTGTCAGAAATACCCATTCTGGCCAAAAGAGTTTTGACCCCAAAGTGTCCCGTAAACAAGTTTGAGTTGTCTTTTGCTATATTTCCAAAGCTTTTTGCTCCAGCCCGAGTCTACTTCGTACTACTTCAGCATAAAGAGCTTTGAATGCCAGAGCCCCGTGAGATAGTTCATAGCTTAGAAGCTCGCGGTGAGAACAGTACCATATTCGCGATACTCTGGCAACCCTGCCTATTTTGTGGCGTGTTATCTTATCAAGTTACTCATTCTGCGTATACGCAAGTATGTGCTGACTTAGAGTTCCTGAGAAATAGGTGTTGCTGTTACATACATAGATAGGATATAGTAAAGACTGTTAATATAAAGCAACGTAGCATTCCTAGTAAAAAAGAAAACACAGTGGAAACGAGTTCTTTGTTACAGTATTAACCCTTTGATACCACAAAGACACAAATAAATCCATCCTAGAATCCAGATGTTTGGACAGCCCATCCCCTAATTTGTTTTTTACTTTTTGGCATCATAATTTTGTAGTGGTGCATAGTGCATTGCATACACAACCTTATCAAATTTAATTACTGTAGTATTTATAGTTTCCGAATTAATCGGATGTGACTAATGTGACAAACGGACATGACGAATTTATAAGGGTTTTGTTACTGCCGACATTTTAAGACCTAATAGTTATGTAACGTTGCACATAATACTTATTCTACGACAGCACAGCGTCAGCGGCAGACATTGTCCAGTGGAGAGCCATACATAAAAAATAGGTTACAACTAACCTACTTCAAGCACACATCATTTTTTTTTATTTGAAAAGGGCTTACTCATGACCACAGACTAGCCTAGGGCAGAGACTCGGCCTACATCGTTGCAGCAAAAAAAAAACGGTTTCACAATGCTATCTTGTGTGATTTCTAGCCGTTACACAATGCACCTATGAGTATACATAGACAAGTAGACTTAGGCACTAGATCTCAAATTAGGGTGTTTTAGATACCCCTGTCAGTCATGCAATTGACAGATTAGATAGGTCGAGTAGGAGAAAATAATTGTACCCTATTTTGCGACATAATTCTCGCTTATCCAAAGGTATAATATATTTTACCTATAACATTTCATTCGTGCTTGGGCGGGGTCAGATATCAGGCCGGCCTCAAATCTAGGGCACTAGGCCATCGGGTCGCGGCCGTCCCGCTCGCACCCGCCGCGCCGGCGCCGGCGCGAGCGGGACGGACGAACAAAGAGATGCCAGTATCGATTTTGGCGATGCAATGCTTTGTTTTTATGTTAGATAGGTTTTTTCGCAGTTAGATTGTATATTTGGAAAAATTGAAATGGTTACATGTCGTATCGTAAATCACAAATACACCATTAACAAAAAATAGATACATTTTGAGCACTACTTACTGTTTTGATCTAGGTATGCAATGTGTGGTCGAATTTAAACATTTTCGGATATCATTAAACGCGAAGGGTCAAAAGTTGCGTAATTTATTGTAGATTATAGGAAAAATAGTATATTTCAATAATATTTTGAGCCCGCTACCGGACATTGAAGTAAATTTTATTTCGATATTTTTACTAATTTTGGTATTTATTTAAAAATATGTAATATTATTTTTCGACAAATGTACTCATATTAGCTGAAAATAAAGACAGTTTTGACCATTTTTTGAATTAGATAATACATTCTAACGAACCGTTATCCGATTTGGTGCAGCCGAGACTAAATTTGCATTTTAATCACCCCTTCAATTTAAAATCAGAATCTGGTAGAATACAGATGTAGTGAATAATCATTTCGTATTTTCACGAAAACACGACGTGGTACGGCGTGGTGACGACAGTAAGAATACATTTGTCACCACCCCAACTCTTCCCGCGGGTATCGTTAGAGTCGACTAAGGGATAGCAGCGTCATCATAGTGACACATTACTGCGATCGCCAATCCGCTTGCCCAGCGTGGGGATTATGGGCATTTACCTCCTAATGCGTCTATACGCATAGTTAATAGGAGAGGCCTACGTCCAGCAGTGGACTGAGATAGGTTGATGATGATGTGATGTAAAATATAGATATAGAACAAAGGAAAATCCACTACCTATATTTTCAAATTGATTAGGTATCAATTTCAGCTTAGAATTGCTTTAGTACCTAGTTTTGGTGATTTCTATGACATCACTTTGACGTCACGAATGTCACGATGCAAATCTACTCGTATACTAGGACGTAATTCATTTATTTGTATTAATTATTCCACGTTTGAATAAATTACTTGTATTAGGGCCTGTTTCAAAATCCCAGAATAAAATAAGTAGGTAACACCTCGAGCTACTAAGCTATGAACGATGGGCTATAAACACGAATAAAAGATACGCACTCTCGTGTAAAAAAAAGAGACACGGCGATACTCGCCCGGTTGTGATAGTTGTTAGCTGAGCGAGTATCGCCGTGTCTCTTTTTTACACGGGAGTGCGTATCTTTTGTTCGTGTTTATAGCCCACCGTTCATAGCTTAGTAGCTCGCGGTGAGACCAGTGCCTAAGCTATGAACTGTGTCGGCTATAAACAGGAACAAAAGATACGCACTCCCGTGTACGTAAAAGAGACACGGCGATACTCGCCCAGCTATCAGCTATCACCGTCAGGCGAGTGAAAGCCTAAAGAAGCCTAAAAACGATTATAAATAATATTAAACAGTTAAACTCACGTGTATTTTAGTCACTACGCGTGACATGTTTCGGAAAGCCTAGGTCCAGCCTAGGTGACGCGTAGTGACTAGATACAAGAGAGTTTAACCGTTTAAGGGCATTTATCCGAGCATTTCAACCGCCGTGATATCGGTGGCAGCCTTACCACACGAATCCCGTGAGAGATGCAAGAACTTTTGGATATACAGGCTGGAACGGAACGACGATCTTTCCCGCTACCGACCGAGTCTACCAACCATTACGATGAACTTTCAGTATGGGACCAACATCGAAATATCTTTAAAAAAATTAACCCCTCATACAAAGTTACTGATTAGTTGGAGTTCAATAGTATGGAAAAGTCAACTTTCCATGTACGTTTTCGATGTAGGTCCCATACTGAAAGTTCATCGTAATGGTTGGTAGACTCGGTCGGTAGCAGGCGCGGATCCAGGACTTCGTTGAGGGGGGGGCACTACCCTATGATATGATAGTATTTTACACTTCAAACACCACCAAGCCATACATAAGTCCAGCGTGAGGGGGGGGGGCCAAGTGCCCCCATTGCCCCCCCCTGGATCCGCGCCTGGTCGGTAGCGGGAAAGATCGTCGTTCCGTTCCACCCTGTATTGGTAGATGTAGTTGACAACTACCAAGATATCCAAAAAATGTTTGATATACCCACGGAAATCGAGTAATAATTGTAAGGTTCACCATACTTGTAATACTCATATTCTGTACATGGCTTTATATTGGCATGAAAAGTATGCACTTAACCTAAACTACATGATTCTTGTTTGTGGTAAGAATAACTTTTTTATTGAAGTGATGTCAGATGCTGTTTTTGGAGGGAGTGTGGAAGATATGGTGGTTAGTGGTCAGCATTATCCAACGTATTGTATAAGTATTGATAATAACCAACAAGTTGTTTCTCGAAACCCTAGATTAATTTCATATAATGTTGCCACCGAAGTCACGGCGGTTGAAACGCTCTTAGTTATAATGTATAGTTTGTATGTGTCACGAAAGTTTAAATTAAATCCTAAAACGATGTTTATCAGGGCTGGGTTGCGAATCTGTGTCAGTGAGTGAAATAGGGCGCCGCAGTCCGGGCTGCGGCCTCTCCAACTAGGCCAAACTGATGACTACGGGTATTACGACTATTACGTATATACGTATACAGGTTGCCCAGAAAATAAGTGCCCTATGATATGACAGTATTTTCTGCTTAAAATAGCACCCTGGCATACCTAAATCCAGTGTCAGGATGGGTGGGGCAAGTGCCAACACTCGTTTGTATTTGATAAGGATCTGATTCATAATTAGAATTCTTTGTACAAAAGTGTGTACCCAAGAAGCCAATCTATCGTTCAGTAGCGTAGCGTAATTTTCTCTTTCTTTCGCTCTTCTTTATTAGTGCGTCAAAGACAGTTGCGTTTAACGACGCCTTCGTTGGAGTGCCAGACACAAATCAGAGGCCAAATTCATAAGGTAACGTAGAAATAGGCCGAGTATGGTTTGGTGCAAGGCTAGATCTGTGTCATTGGGTAAAATAGGGCGCCACAGTCCGGACTGCGCCTCTCTAACTAAGACATGATGACCGATTGAGGACTGATGTAGCATTACTGTAGGTATTTCATTGTAATATGGGTGGATCTACTTAACACTCGCTTGGGTTTCATAAGGATCTGATTCATTATTAGAGTAGTAGGTCAGATTCATAAGGTAACGTAGATGTAGGTCAAGTATAGTTTGGTGCTAGGCTAGACCTGTGTCATTGGGTAAAATAGGGCGCCGTAGTCCGGGCTGCGCCTCTCTAACTAGGACATTGATGACCATTGCGGACTGATGTAGCATTACTGCAGGTATTTCATTGTAATATGGGTGGATCTACTTTAACACTCGCTTGTGTTTGATAAGGATCTGATTCATTATTAGAGTAGTAGGTCAGATTCATAAGGTAACGTAGATATAGGTCAAGTATAGTTTGGTGCTAGGCTAGACCTGTGTCATTGGGTAAAATAGGGCGCCGTAGTCCGGGCTGCGCCTCTCTAACTAGGACATTGATGACCATTGCGGACTGATGTAGCATTACTGCAGGTATTTCATTGTAATATGGGTGGATCTACTTTAACACTCGCTTGTGTTTGATAAGGATCTGTTTCAATATTAGAGTAGTAGGTCAGATTCATAAGGTAACGTAGATATAGGTCGAGTATGGTTTGGTGCAAGGCTAGATCTGTGTCATTGGGTAAAATAGGGCGCCGCAGTTCGGGCTACGCCTCTTTAACTGGTACATTGATGACCATTACGTAAACCACTAATTGGAGTTCGAGGCCAAAGAAACTACGACAGATGCGTTACTGTCAAATCTGTCAAAGTCTCTTATGTCATTGTCAAATAAAGTTTTCAGGTTTCGACAACCTTTTTGTCATTAATGTTTTTTATTTAAAATAATTCGTAATTAAAACATTACATACCACTGTAATGTTTGTACACCTTTTTGTTTAATATGGCTGTCACAACTAGAATTATCTTAAAAACACGTAAATACCTAAAAACTTTTATTTTCTTTAAACTAACATTGATATGACAAAACTGTATCGTAAAGAACTTAAAATGATAAGAGCCTACGTTTCAAAGCCTATTTTAAAAAGAAGTTAAATTACCAGTGAACACAAACGACAGCGTGCCATATTTATTAAGACAGTATGGTTAAATTACTAAGTGAGCCCCTGCCTTACCACGGGTTAAAATTATGGGAAAGAAATTTGGAAAAGTAAAATGAGAGTATTTTTTGTATTTTATTTTTTATTTGTCTTCTTTATCACTTATACTCCTGAGTCCTGGGTAAAAATAAAAATCGAGTGGCCTCCCATAAAAGCCGAGCAAGAGTCCTTTATAACCAGTCCATCAGTGTTGAGTCCTGAACTTACTGACGCTTATTTTAAGGTTTAAAATGACTTTGTTAGATTTTTGTTGGAACAAAGTTGGTTATACTATATACTCTAAGAGGTATATTTTAAGCATTTTCTTTTACTAATTATTTGGGCGTCATAAAGGCCTCTCGGCTTTTATGTGACTAATATTATATGTACAATGTTTTTTTTTATCTGGCGAATATGTGTCATTATGTACGAAATCAGGTGTATCTTTGAAAAATAAAATTTTACGAATACGAAATGTGAACATAAAGCACGCTACAAAGTATATTTTGGAATTTCCTAAACGTATGCAGAAATAGGGTTTTAATTTATGTGTGGTTAAATTGTTGTACCAAATGTTATTAACACCTGAGGTGATACAAGCGCAATACCAACTTTGTTACTAATAATTGCGGATAATTAAATTTTATTAAAATATCTTATATTTACGTGAAAATAAGTAAATAATATTGTTTCTATAAATTGAAGAATTAAAATTACCAATAAATAAGATATCTCAACGCCAGTTCTTAGAAAATAAGGATTTACTAATGTAAGAACATTTTATTACTGTGGCAATATTTTCATACTATCTTTGGCCTCGAACTCCAATTACTGGTATAGCTACTGTTGTAGCATTGGTGTAGGTAGGTATCTCGTTTGTATTTGATAAGGATCCGAACAAGTTTAGTATTGAACTAAAATGAAATCATAATTAGAATTTAATATCCATGTACAGAGTTGAGTATCCAAGATGCCAATCGCTATCGCTTACAAGTAGTAGCATAGTTTTCTCTTTCCGTCCCTCAATGTTATCAGTGACGCCTAACTATACAGGGTGTTTGTTATGTCGTTAGCCAAATTTGGATATGTCATTCGCGATCACCAGTACACAACATTTTTGAAAAAAAAGTGACACTTTTTTTTAGTTTTTTTTCCCGTTTTTTATCCGGCAAAAACATAATTTGTGGTCACTAGGCAAGTTTGTTTCAATCCGTGCGATTCGATGGCAAAAGGGTAGCAGGTTTGAGTAGTCAAGTCTTAGCCAATCAGGAGTTCATCACAAGCACCGATCAGCCGACGTCACTCACCCCACCATCGGCACTAAACAATGAATAAAATGTCCTAACTACATGCACACACGATTGTTATTTGATTAAAACTGCCCAAGCGCATACCTACCTGTACCTGCTCGTTGTCATCAACAATTCAATTTGCTTAGAGAGTGCATTAGAATCGATATCTGAGGTAAACCAGTACGCGTTTGTATGACGGAACATTTAAGTTAGGGAGCGTTCAAGTATTACGTAACGCATTTTTTGAAGATTTTTGACCCCCCTCTCCCCGTTGTAACGCACCGTAACTTTCTTGTGTACCCCCCCCCCCCCACTCTCTAAGCGGTACGTAAC